>JAUMHF010000008.1:17216715-17231715 GCA_032359275.1 Microctenopoma steveboyesi
CCCCCCCCCCCCCCCCAAGAAAGAGGAGGAACAAGGAGAAATTTCTCCAAATGTATACAGAGAGCCAGAAAAGGGTGGGAGAAAAAGGTCTAAAAGGGAAAAGGCAATAGGGAAATCAGGGGGAGAGACAAGGTTGGACAAAGCTCCAAGGTGCAGTACAGAATTTCAATGTAAAAAGAAATCATCTGTTTCTTTTCAAAGAGGAGTCAAACTCATGTTTGATCATCATTTGTCCTAAGGCAAACTCATGTCTGATCATTTTGATAATAGATTACAGTAATCTATAAAGCAACGTTTCTCACTGAGCAAACAAGCCGTTGGAAAATGTCAACGTGTTCTTTTGGGAACTGTGATGGACGTTTATTCATTATTTTTATTTTGTTCTCACAATGATGATCGCCTGATAATCACATAAATAATCACTTAACTAAAAAGAACATGAAAATGATGACTGATCTACAGCAGAGAGGTCCATTATTTAAGGCAAAGGCAGAAACTAACCTAAGGCAGGTGAGGACGTCTGCTGAGGAGTGTAGACTTACTGGCAAAATACCGTCATGACTTTCTTTCCACTTAGAAAAATCTTTGTTCGCTGAAGATATTTGGATTTAAGGATTTTTTCAAACTGAAACACAGCAGAACAAAACATCTTCACCTAAAGAAAGAAGTCCAGTTGCCATGACTAAACCTTCTGACACCTGGATGAATGAGAATCTTCACTGACATCGACTAAAACACAGATTTCCCACATTTTGAGTGCTCACAAGTATTTAAACATTTTTACTCAAATGTGTCCTGGACTGATGAAAATAAATAAGAATGTTCATGAATACTTTATTGATCCCCTTGGAGAATAGTTGTTTGGGCAGCTGCTAGACCTGTGTCTGCGCTACTACGGGGAATCGGTGTCTCGTCCAAGGACACCTCAACATGTTACCTGGTGGGACTGAGCTATCATGCCGCCCAAATAAACCAAGAATAGCCTGAAGTTAAAATTGGTCACCTGCTATAAAAGGTGCTGTTTTATGTGCTAATGTCATCAGGTTAACATGCTCAGGACAAAGTTCACCATCCTGGTCCAGTCTGTTAGCATGTTTGAAGTTTGGTAAGTAGGTAAATTAACACAAGTCCCAACCAGGCAACGCAGTTATTGTTATACCTTCGTACCAATCGCGCGCCGTTCGACTGGGCTTTTAGACTCACTCACTTCACTTCTAGGACGAGAGCCAAAATCCCGGCAGCGATCGGAGCAGCGCTGGATGTTCCTGGAAAGTGTGTGACGCAGCCGTCACCAATACTGGTCACCGTGATCTGGAGAAATCACAAGTCAGTGTTAGAAAATACTGGTTGTTTTACTACACAGAGATACAAGAAGCACTTTGTCTAGAACATTTTTTTTCTGCTGCTATCAGTATCAGCTTCATTAGAACATGTTGACACAACTTTACAGGGATTATAATTAAAACAACGTGTCTGGTCTGACCACCTCTTTCTGCGAGGAGAAAAGGGGGCAGGCCCCCAGCAGACAGAGGTGATATCACACCGATAAAATTGGTCTTTGTGTTTCTCTAGCGTATCAGTCGGCATTGTGTTTCTTCCAGGCTTTTCACTGTTACCTCCGCCATCAACACCTCGCCTTCTTCCTCTCCCTTTCTCAGCCACACTACAGCCACACTTTACCTCCAATTAACACTTGTTGGCTTCTGTGTGTGTGTGTGTGTGTGCCCAGCAGTCACCTAGGTCATTTGGCAGGCCTCTATAAATATCGCACCCGTGGCTGCTCTTTAACAGACTTCTCACAGCTCACAGGAGCCAAAGATCAGGGCTGCTGACATGCGCGCACACACACACACACACACACACTAATGATAAACACTGTTGTTAGATGTTCTAGGCGGGACACACACACTAACCAGAGGTAGAGGGCCTCCCACGCCTGCCCCAGTCAGAGTGACAGCCATCACCCCAGGGCAGGGCTCACCGAAGTAGGCGGGCTCCCCTGTTTGAGTGGCAGCGCCGATGGCGATGCTGTAGATGGAGTTAACATAACCATCTGCACCGCAGTGGTCATGAAGGGTTCCTCCATTACCTGCCGCCCACACAAAGATGCTGCCCTTCCCACCTCGGCCCTGAAAACACACACAGGGGGACGTCAACGTGAAAGAATAAATGGATTCCTCAAAGACCTTTTACCTTTGAGTGGTCAGAGCATTTTAAATATCACATACTAATGAACAATGTGTATCAAATCTGGCTGTTCACAGGTTTAGAGTACAATAAACAAAGACAAAACAAAAGCAACCTTAAGCCCCAAAGCATGACTCACAGCTACTGTAAAAAAAACAACTTTCATGGACAGATCATGAGTGTACAGTAACTCAAAACACCCACAGTAACCTTATGTAATTGTACAAAAAGGGCCATAAACCAGTGCAATTCAAAAATCACTAAGGCTGGGAGATAGACAGCAAGGATTTTATGGATGATTACTCAGTTAGCAAATTAGCCCTTAAATCCCTAGAATGTCAGTGAATCCCAATTAACCACAGTCAAAAGTAGGAACTTTCCCAGTGGCCAACAATCCCTAGAAACCAGAAACCTGAGGTTCAAGGTGTTTATAAGGACTGCCGTATATCCACACTCGTATTCATAAAAGGTTAAGTGGACATGTAATGAAATTCTTCTTATGGGCTCCTAGAATACCGCACTGATGAGTGCAGGACAACAAACACACTTACAGATGGACGACCCGAGGACACAGACGGAAACAGGAAGGAGCTATCCTTCAGTGCAGCACTGAACTTCACTAACTGATCGAGCAAACCCTGCAGCTGCTTGAATTTGTGCTGGTTGTGCTATATTCATCCTCACAGAAAGCAATGATAATAAAATGTTTAAGTGATTGACATCTTTTTTTCTGTTTATTGATGTTAAATTATACTTAACATCTAAACTAGAAACAGGTGCTCTGAAGAGAAGAAAAAACAAACACTGCTTCCACTTCCTGTCTAATTTGCCTGATCTGCATAGTTCAACTCCAAAAAAGGAACAATTAGTTTCTGATTTCACTTTAAAGAGATGGTGTAGCGGTTAGCACCGTCACCTCACAGCAAGAAGGACCGGGGTTCCACCATCCAAAGACATTCATGTCATTCTAAAATGTCTATAGGTTTCAGTGCGTACGTGACTTGCTGTGTGTCCCCATATTTCATCTAACAGACAGTGTGGTAAACTTGAAGATGAGAGCCTCGCCTTTTGAGCTCCGAGCTGGAGGGCAAGCTGTGTCAGGCTGTGCGGCCCGTCCATTTCGGCCCCGTTGTCCCGCGGGCCCCAGCTGCAGACGTAGATGTCGATGATGTGGTTGTTGAAGGTCAGAGCTGTGGCCTCCATGACATCAGTGACCTTGCCGTCCAGCAAGCGGATACCTGGACAGAAAGTTCAGAATACTTTACACTACTGAAAGAGCCTTTTGCTTCCTTATGCGGCTTGGATTTAGAAATATGTGTTAACTAATCAAATCTAATTTATCAAAAGCCTGCCAAATGACCTAGGTGACTGCTGGGCACACACACACAGTGATAGCTAACAGTTGCCTATTTTCAAATCCAGAAAATACAGAGAAACACTGAAAATAGATGTAAGATATGTATGATATATGATCCTGACAAGCACCACACCCAGCGAAAATACCTCTTCCTCCATCTTGCTTTACTTTATATTCTGCTTGCAATTAATCAACATTTCCAGCTTAAGGCTGCTGTGGTTTGGTCACACGTATGCACATGATGAGAAAGATCTAGACGTGAAATTTCAAAGCATCTGCAGACACATAGGTCCGAAAGCAGCTCCTTCAACTCTCACTGTTCCACAACAAGCACAGGTCTGCGCAGCACCCAGCAGATCAGCGTGCATCTGTCCTCAGGGTCTTTGTTGGTTATTCCCTGTGCACCAGATGTGTTATTTGGGATAAACCAGAGTCAGTAAGGAGAAATTAAACTAAACGTGGAAAGACATTCCTGGTCTTGCTTCACAAATATATATTTTTAGGGTTAAAGATAACAGAGCAGAGTTCACATGTTGGATTCCTCTTTTCCCAGTGCTTATGAAACGTGAGTGCTTACTCAAAGACCCCATACTCCTCATTAACTTGTGTTTTATAGCACTCTTAGCGGATCCTATAAAAACCTTTGATTTCACAACAGGAAATGGGCCACCTTAAGCATTTGCTTCATTCATCCTTTACCAACGTTACAACCAACACTAAGAAAAAGCCATTACTGAAGCTCCCACTGAAGAATGAGCTGTTAAATAGGGTCAGCACGGCTCAATAGCAGCCAGTCACCGTGACGTCTGTCATATTCACAAAGGCCCAAAATTATACACACAGAAAACGTACAACACCTGCATATGCAAATCTATATATTATGTATTTTCACAACCGACAGTTCTCGAATACTTTCAGAAAGATATACGTACAACTTTCCTATCTTTCATGAAACCTCTAAGTATCCTGTACGCTTGAGGATATTTTCAGCTACAATTTCTGACAACAGTCAAACACTGACCATCAAATGTCCATTTTTTATGCCATGCCACAGTCCTGGCCATAGCAGCACACCCACAATGCACTGCCTCCCACTGTCTCTGCGAGGCTGTATTATTTTCCTCACCTCCGATCCTGGCATTGAAGGCAATGCCCACACCACAGTAGGAGTTGTTGGCCTCCATGGCAACTTCCCCTGCACACCGGGTACCGTGGCTGAAACAGAGGGGGAATAGGATGTCGGCCACATGCTGAGATGGAATAAGTGTGTGGTTTTCTATTCTTGTTGTTTTTGGATGTTCTGACCTGAATATGTCCCCAAATTGAGTCGGAACAGAAAATCACAGACAGTGGATTCCCAAAATTAAGACTGGTTAAGACAAACACACAGAGCTGGCAATGTTTTACTACAGGGCTGCAAATCTCCCTGCAAGATCCCAGATGTATGCAACTACTTATACAGTAGATTTAACACTGTAATAATCTTTAGAACAACTTAACTAAGAGTTACATATCCATTTACTGCTGAAACTGTGTCCATTTAAAAAACAATGCACTGTAGTGTATTTATCGTAGGAGCCCGATCTTAAATTCTGAAACCTAATTACGTTTGTATTTTACTTTACTTATTTGTTTTGTGAAGGGTAAATGCATGTACTCCTCCACAAAAATAAACAAAGGAAGGCAGTCATTACCTATTTTCCTCATCTCGGACAGGCATGGGATCACGGGACGTACTGTGGGAAGCACATAGATCAGCACTGGCAAGGTCCTCCTGCAAGGCAAACAGAAAGCGAATACATGTACGACAACAGAACACCACAACGATATCACAACGAGGTTCCCATGAAAACCTCTTGACGCTGGCATTTGAGTCAGTTTGTCAACACACTGTATTTCTTGTGAGTGACAGCAGTCACCACCGTCACCGTGAAGATTCCTGTTCGGTTCGTGTGTGTGCGCCTCATAAGAGTGAACATGTTTGAATGACTTGTTTGCCAGTGTCTATTGGCCTAGGCATAACGAGAGGAGGATGTCTTGGCAGCAAACTGTACAAGAGCAATTATGTATCTCTCCCTCTCTGACTCTCGCTGCAGCCAGGCTTATCCGTGCCAGACAATCTGCTGTGACAAAGTACAATTTGGCCTCCATGCTTCAAACTGCCTATAGGATTATAAATGACAAGGCAGCAGCGAACTGCGCTGCCACTCCACATATGCTTTATGGCCAGCCGGTGCAACACCCGCCTAACTCAATGGAACAGCTTCATCACTATATGAAACTTTTATTGTCTCGGGTTTTAAGTAAAAGAGAAGTTGGGCAGTCAAAAAGAAAGTCAATATGAAGATTTCATGATACCAAACAGCACTGGCGTCGAAATATAATCGTATTAAACTTAATTGCGCATCCATTCCTGAGGTCTACATGAAATAACCAAAGTGGTGATATTCTACAGTTAAGCTTCATGTTTACTTACAAAGTTCTTCTGCAGGTCTTTGTTTGTGTAATCTATACCTGCAAGAGAAAGAAAGGGAAACATAAAATTTGAAGGAAGCTGATCAGCTCAGTTCAGATCTTCACAGCTTCATAAGAGAAAAGTGTTTGTGCAGCTCAATGGCAATGATTTGACTAATTACCTAGTGGTGCCAGTTCTTTCATTACTGTACAAACAAATCAACATCAGCTTTCTGTTATCATTTTAAATATTTACAGCTCTCCTGTTGTCCATGTTCAGAGCAGGTAGAAGAGATGTCTTAAATAGCAAAATTCATCTGATAACAATTACAATAAGGACAATCTAGGAATAAAAAGTGTCAAATTCTAGGGTTGGCGATTCACTTCCTGGTTTCCCCTAAATCTGTGGGCACATGTTAATTAATAATTCTGTTTTTCCTCTGCCGCTATCACTACTCTTTTCCCCACATCATTTCATCATCCTCTCTTTCCACATCAGTTGCCTTTCTTTCACTTGCCCCCACCCTGGCCACCACCGTCATGTCCTCCCCCTCCACCATCTCTACTGCATCAGGGTTCCTGTGGTCTCAGCGAGAGACAAACGAATGAGGGCCCCAGGAGGGCCGAGCCTGCTCTGCCACACATCACTCACTCTCTCAATCACACACACACACACACACACACACACACACACACAGGACCTGCCAGCCTTTGTCCCATGCAGGCAGTGCCTCCTGGTTGTCATGGTAACATGCAGTCGGTTTGGCCGTTGAGGCCTGATTGTGCAGGATGGAGGCAGGATGGAGCCCTGGGTGAGTGAAGGCTCATTGGAGCCTGCCACGCCACGCTGTGCTGTGCCCACCAGGTCAACCTGTTCTGTCCTCTGCATAACCACTGATGTTTTATTCTCGCTGCGCCACCACTTAGCACACATCTCCACCTATGCATTTTGTTGCACTGTGTATAGATAATTTTGACTTTGTTCTTGCTTTTATGTGTTTGTGTTTTGTGGACAGCTTGTTTTACATTCTGTTTTTCCTCGCTGTATTTATACCCATGTTCTTCTCCCATTGTGGAGCGAAGGGATTTGCTACTGAAAAGTGTGGCAGCTGCATTCTTTCAACAAAATCTCAGGGCCCTCATTGGTAACCAAGGAGGGCAAAAACAACTAAAACCTGATGTTTTTTGGAATGTTAATCTTTTCCAAACTATGGTACACCTCTGGCTTAAATATATCTGGGATAAGAAGTATTTTCTACAGACGTTTTTATTCTTGATGGAGCTAGAGGAAAAGCTCTGTAGCCAATTTTCCTCTTTGTCTGAGCCAAGCTGTATTTCCACACTGAACACAAGTTCAAGCAAGGTCGAAAACACAACAATGTCTTCAGTACTGTCAAAATACCACTTTCACCACAGTTGGTCTGATCTGAATGACGCAGTCTCCAATACCCACAAATTTGAGTTCCAGTGGTTTGTTCACCTAAATTAAATATAAGATTAGATTCAACTAAGGGTTAGTCAGTAAGTCTTATTGTCTCAGCAGCCAGGGAGAAGCTTTACGTTTTAGAAACTCTGATTTTAAACCTGAAAATAAGTCTAACCCCTCCTCCCCTCGGCACATACTGTAGATGCAGTTCGAACAGTGTCTCACTGCTGTTAGATGAAAAGAACTACTTGTCTGCAGGAGGCAAATGAGCCTGCTTTATTAAGATTTCATCTTTGCTGCGGTTCAATTATAGGAAAACCACCTTAATGGGCATTCGCACATGCTCTGCTGCTATGTGAGAGCGTGTCTCACACAAGGGCCATCACACAGAGTTACGTCAATGTTTAAAAGGCGACACTTCTTCACTCCTGCAAGCCTGTGATGGAGACATCTTTGGAAATTAATGTCAAGCTGCTCAGGAGGGAACAAAGTAAGACACGAGCAAAGATGGGAGGGAGGAGGAAAGAAGGCAGAGGAAGCAGAGGGAGCTGCAGGGGAAGGAAGACTGGGACTATCAAAGTGGCATCCAAACCACCCGGAGACGGAAGGTGTGTACCACTAACGTACGTATGATTGTGTGACACCAGTAATGATAAGACGTGTAGTGCTGCTTTTCTCTGTGTCTGGAGGCAGAGGAGTGTCTTTCCTAAACAAATTCAAACATTGAGATGATATATATTTGATAAATAACAGTTCAATGATTGTTTGTTTTGTTATAAATGTGATTATATTTAGAGAGTAGCTAAGATCACTGGAGAGTTGCTCCAAGTACAGTATATATATATATATATGTATGATAGTGACAAAATGTTTTAACTTGACCTGAGGAAATGTCACAGCAGACGTGCTGTGTGTGTCATCCAGCTTATCCTGTACTGCTAAGACTGCTGGACTACCTGGAGGAAAACCATAGAGACATTGGGAGTGATCTGGCTGCGAAGTGACAGGATTTACTACTGCACCAACAAATGAATTTATCGGTTAAGGGCGTATTTGGTATTTGTTATGAAATCTCCAAAAATCAATGGAAGCGCTGTGTGAGGTTAACAGGTGTGTATTACAGACATGTGCACGGGATGAGCACGTGCATGCCTCCGGCTACCGTGACAGGTTCAACGTGACCACCAAAACACCTTAAGGTATTTCTTATGGAGGAGCACAGTGGAAAAAAATGCATTCAGTCAGGTGTACTGACTCAGGTAGACCCGTTCGGCCATAAATACAGTCATAAACACACAGCAACACAGTCAACACCGTCCAAGGTATCCGAGTGTGAGAACAGAAAGCCACGTCCGGCAGTTAGATGGAACACTGAAGGTGGTGGAGCCAATGCAAAACCTTCCATGAATACAAATGCTTTGAACCTGGCTGACCCAGTCTAGATTGTGATTGTACGGGTGTATGTGCGCACGCGTTCTCCACTCTGCATGTGTGTCAGCATTCAGCGGCAGCAGCTGCACTCTATCTCGTTGCTCCCGCAGCATTCACGCCGGTCCTCAGGGTCAACCACACACACAAATCAGACACAGAGACGTGTCGGAGGCCATTTTGAGTCGAAGGTGAGTCGTGCCTGAGCTGCCTCTGAGAAAATGAGCAGACATCACTTCTTAGGAGGCCCCCGCTACACCCGGAGCCCCCCCGGCTCATTCTAGCAGCTTAGCTCTCCACTATAGGAGTTACTGTACAAAATGAAGCCAGCTGCAGCGAGACGTCAGCTAAGTCAGGTGGGGGGTGAGGGTAAGCCATATCGCACTGATACCAATATCTCTGTAATGAAGCTGTACTGACTGAAAAAGACAAGGAAAGGTGTGTATATGTGTGTGTGTGTGTGTGTGTGTGTGAGCTGCAGAGAGACAAGGGTGTGTATCATCACCCACTAAGGGTGAGATTTCCTGGCCCTACACCTCCATCTCATTAATCAGCTCGGTATTTAAGAGTGGACACTTGCCTGTAATTAGCTGGCTTTGTCAAGGATGTGCGTGTGTGCGTGTGTGCGTGTGTGCGTGCGCGTGTGTGTGTGGGTTTAAAGAGTGAATGGCAAAGACAGGGTAAAGACAGATGAGTGATAGAGGGTGGAAAGGATGGAGAGGGTGCGTGGGTGATGGAAAGCTTGGCACGGGAGGAAAAGAGCGAGGAGGTGGAGAAGCTGGAAGAAGAGAGGAGAAGGAGGGAAAGGCCTGCTAGGAGGAGTGGGGGAGGTGAGGAAAAAAGACAGAGAAATAAAAAGCGATGCAGGGGGATACGGGGCCGGAGCAGAGGGGACGTGGGGATGGAGAAGAGGTTGGCTTCTAAAGTGGGACATTAGTATTCAAGCAGCACCCATTCAACGCCCCCCTCACCACACGTCGCTGCCCCGTCTGCCCAGCATCCAGCTCTGCTCCTGTCGCGGACCCAGACGCGGAGCTGGATGTGGCAAAGGAAGCGCGTGCGCGTGTTTGTGTGAGTGCACGAGTTCACTGCAGGTCTCAAACACTGGAAATCGTCACTTTAGAGAAACAGCTTTTATGGTGTGTGGGTTTTAGTGTGCCCCCAGCTGTTACATTACATTACCGCTGAAATGCATCATCCAAATTTTAGCTGAAAGCTAAACGTTTGCTGTCAATCAGTGAGTGTGCATGACTAGAAATTTTGTGTTACTCAAAGTAAGTGCCGGTCTGCACTGTGCCACTCGCCTACATAGAGTAGATCCACGGAGAGTAGGGAAGTGAGACAGCGCGATCTGTGACACTGTTCTGACACTAGCGCAGCAAATAACCAAATCATGATTTTTACACAGTGACCTGTCACATCATCCACGGTGAATCAGCACAGATCAGATATATAAAGTTAGTAAGAACATGAAGTCTGTGCTGTTAAAATCTTACGTAACATCAGGAACTACTTAGGCTGATCTGGTAACCTGCAGACATGTACTTAACATTTACACTTAAACACTGGAGAAAGTCAAAAAGAGATTACAAAAAGTGTAAGATATGACTTCAGAGATCGCCGCACTCATCCCAAGTACAACAGAGATTTGTAGAACTACAGCTTTCTGTAACGTATTAAAACGACATCTTGTTGGATCCAAATGCTTCTTCAGTCGCCATGACGAAACTCTCCGTGTATAGAGACACTATAAGAACTAAAATATGCCGTACATAATCATACAGAAACTGTGTGACCCAACCTTTGTATTGCCAAGACACAGTGATGTGTATAATCAACCGATAATCATGTCTCATCTGTCTGTTAACTGACACGGAGTGTTTAAAGCACGTGGCTGTTGCTGGTCTCTATTATTGTGTTTGCCAACAAAACCACATCCCTTCACAACATGGGTCGCACACATTAACATGCATAGAAAGGAGCTCTTTAGTGCACACTAATAAGACATATAATGTCACTTAAATGCATTGTTAGTTTTCTTCTTCACAAGCTAAAGAGTGACACATCATTCACACTGACACTTAAAAAGTTTAGGTGCTGGGAACATCATGGGGCGTCAGCCCCCTAGAAGCTCGTAGTACTGCTCCAGTGATGCACAGCTGTCATTATTCAGCATGTCTAATACATGGGTTTATCATAGAGTGGAGGACCCTCAGGGGGAAATCAGTATGTGACATATCCCAAGTTAATCCCATTCAGGATCAGCCAACACACAGCGCAGTACGCGTTTCTCAATCTACTACACCCCACCCCCCCCACCCGCCCACCCCCAGCTCCCTGCTCTGTATATCTTCCTCCTAAACTACTTCCCACGCGTTTGCTCTTATTTGACTAATTATATTCACGGAGAACGTTGTTGACAAATTCATTTTGAAATCCATTAGTCCCGTGGCGTTGTTTAAACAATGTGCACATTAATGGCCATTGCTTTAATACCATTCTAATAGCCGTCTGATAAATCAGGTTATCTGCGACACCTTCTACACGCCGTGAAGAGCGGAAATTAGAGAATTATTAACTATCCGCAGTGTTCTGTCGCGTCCGGGTGTGTTAAGAAGGAGAGGGGAGGAGATGACAGAGTAGCGGAGGGTGAGGGAAAGAGCCAGAGAGAGAGAGAGAGAGGAGAGAATTAGGTGATGTTAAAAGTAGAGGAGAGGGAAAACAGAAAGAGACACTAAGACAAACAGGGAGCAACACAAACAATACGTAGTAGATATAAACTCAACATTACAACACGACGACTTTTAAAGTTTAAAGTTTAAAGCAGCACACGTTAAGAATAGGACATTTCTGCCAGACAAATGAATCCATCCAGGAAGGCAGAGCTGCAGCTTTGTGAGTTATCTGACACCACAACACTCCTCATTATACGTGTTTATAAGACACGTATAATGAGACGTGATATCACATATTAATCCACAGCAGTGTGTGCTCACATGCAGTTCACTGGCCAACCCCGACTTGCATCAGCTTTCTGTTGCCAACACATCGCGTCACTGAAATAAATAAGCGTTCTGTGTTTTTCTACCCTCAATGTTAAGGTCTCTCTGAACATAGGAAAGGAAAGTCCACACTGTGTGTCACTACCTCTCCACTCATATTCCTCCTCCTCACTCATCAACCTCCTGATCTAAACCATCTCAAACTTCCCATTTCTCCTCCTCCAGCTACGTTGGCAGTTCCACCTCCACCTTCACCTCCTCCCCTCTCTCTCCGTCGTCCCCATCTCCAACCAACTCCTGCTCTACCTTCTTTTTCTCCTGCCCCACTGCCCTCCTCCTCCTCCTCCTCCTCCTCCTCCTCCTCACAACACCCGCTGAACAGAAAGAGAGAGTCTGTTAGTGTCAGTAGCCCTGCCTGTGGTGCCTGGTGGAGTGTGTGTGGACACATAAGCCTGATTAGCTGCTTGTTTACCTACCATCACCACCACTATCGGGACCACAGGGCTTCAAGGGCAACACCAGTGGATCACCCACCACCCCCCCACCCATACACGCACGCACACACACACACACACACAGAGCTACAGCTACAAAGACACAGTGTAGACACTTTGTGTGTGCGCGTGTGAACGTGAGCGCGTGTGTATGTGGTGTGTGCCATCACGCCCCCACTGAGTCACCCACCATGGCACAGGGCTCTTAATTAAGAACAGTGTGTGTGTGTATATGTTCTGGGGGCGGAGCAGCTGGCAGGAGGCACTGGGGCCAGAGAACATCTGCAGGAGGCCTGCACACACAGAACTATACACACACACACACACACACACACCATCTCCACAACTCACACCTCAGAAAAGACATAAATACACACAGACACAAGCACAAACACAGACCTGTCGAGTGCTGCCATCGCCGCTGCCACCATGCCAGTGGGACTATCACCATAGCAACCGAGTACTGGTCATGTCGCCCTGGTTTAGTGAGATGGGTGACAGCAAGAGAGTGACAGATAGACAGGTGATAAAAAGAGCAAAGGACAAACGTAGAGTGCGGGGGGCATTGGATACCCTCCTTGATGCTCGGCTACAGTTTTGTTTTGGAACAAAAGAAGAAGAAGAGATGGAGTCACTGGGAGAAAAAGAGAGAGAAGGAATCCAGAAGGATCTGGATATGAGGGGGTCAGCAGCTTAGAAGACTTCATACACACCACAGGGTCCTTAGAAGTCAGTCCCCTTTTCAATACGTCGAGGGGAGCGTGCAACACACACACACACACGTTTATGGAAAAAAAGGTACAGAGGAGGAGAGGAATTTTGTCCTCGCTTTGGGGCAAAGGCTACAGCTGAGGGTAAAGGATTAAAGGATCATATCATCCTTTGTGAGTTTCAGCCAATATAAAGGATTTAGTTCCGCATCGAGTGTTTTGAACTGGAAGACGGGACACGGAGCATCATCTTTTGTTTGTCTTTTACTGGGTCTAAAAGAGCGGTTAGCCTGGAAGTAGTGAAGCTGATTTGGGGGAGGAAGAGGATGATGTAGAAAATAAAAAAAGTCTCATCAGTGTTTGAAAGTTCAGTATGTTGTGATTTTCAAGTTCATACTAATTCTAATGTTGGGCTGGATGAGGGCCAGAGTTGGTGATCGTATGATCGCTTGAGAAAATGAAAACACACACAGACTAAATGATCTTTAACTCGAGATGAATTCACCAAGTCTTAGGAATCTTAGGACATGTTCTGAAGAGTGAGGACAGCATCCCAGGCAGATTTCTGGGATGTTTGAAAACATCCAGACGTGAAACATGAACTACGTCTGCTGTTTCAGAAGAAAAATTCTGTGATAAAGCTTAAGTTTCTGGTGTTTGTAACGGAAGGAAGATGCTAAGACACACTTTAAATCAGACCCTTTTTTGGGACATGGAGCTCTGGGTTAGCTATGGCACAGTGTTATGCTCCCAATTGCAACAACAACGCAATTTGAATTTTAGAAAGAAACAGCTCAGACTAATGAGTATCATGAGGCTGGAGGCATCTTGTATGCCACAAACCTGGTTTCTCTGGAACATAGCTGAAAGAATTCAGACTGAAGAAGTGTTGATATTAAAGATTTCGTCACAGCGCTGTTCGTCGATTTTGATAGCCGCTTGAGAGAAGCAGAGCCAGCTCTAAACACAACACTGACATACCAATAAAGCAACATAGTTCTGTGTTGGTCTCTGTATCCTTCTTTTCTGGCTGAACGTTCACCAACTGGCTGTAGTTGCTTCCTTTGTCCGTCAACTTGTCATGGGCAGCTGAATAAGGAACCAATGCTGCTTTATTGCAGAATGGAGCAAAAATATTAGGCTCAAAGAGGCTAAAAATATATATATATACATGCGATATAACTGATGGTGAACAGATGCGGCTTTTAAAGAAACTTTGAAAGTGGGAATTTACTGCGGTAAAGAAAAAATCCTTCCAGCTTTTTAGTCCAGAGGGAGAAACAGTAAATACATAATAGCACTACAACTTAAGCACTGGTTTGAATTTGTGCAGATCCACTGGAGAAGAAAATCTGTTTTGGTGCCATATCTAAACCAGCACAGTTTGACTGGGGAAATAAAATCGCTATGATTAATTTAGTGGCTCTTACATAGAAGATCATAATAAGGACATAATCTGTGTGTGTACGCACGTGTTTGTGTGTGAGAGTAATACAGTCATGAAAGCGTGCTCTTGTAGCAGCCAAATTCAGCATTAATGATGGACCGAGATCAGTTCTAGCTGTGGGATCAAATACTCCGTCTGCTAAATAATGTAGCGCACAGGGCCAAGGACAGTCCCACATGGACCAGAGAGAGAGATGTTGGAAGCCTAATGTATAGCAGGTACTGGAAGTATGTCAGCAACTGCTGTTAAATACTCTGGGGCTGGAGGTAGAATCACTGCCAAGTAAATACACTATTTATGTGCGTGTGTTTGCGTGCGCGCGCCTGCGCATGTGTGTTCAGGCAATAGTGCATGTGTGTGCGCTTGTGTTTATGACTATGTCGGCAATGTGTGTCACTCATCAATAATGCACGGCTCCTGGTTCTCCCCTCTTCAAAGCTAGTGACGCTCTAGTGTTCCACATAATTAACTCTCTCTCTCAAACACACACACACA
>JAUMHF010000008.1:17235912-17256904 GCA_032359275.1 Microctenopoma steveboyesi
CACAGAGATGAAGAAAGGAAGAAGGGCAGCGAGTAGATTGATTTGTAGCCACGGCCACAACAAACAACACAAACTACTACTACTATTCCTCGCTTCTCCCCACTGCTTATTTTCCACTAGGGCCATTATCAGATGCAAGTGTGCGGTGAGCGGAAAGGACAACGCAGAGAAAATAATTACCCTCTGCCTCAACCAGCTGGTTTGTTCATAAACACGCAATTATGATTTCATGGCAGTCCATTATATACAAGCCACTCCAGGGCAGATAGCTCTGCCAAGGCGCGATCACTGAAAACATCTTAAACACTCTGCAACAAGTGAATGCAATATTCGGATTTGCTTGACAGCTCCTCACTAACAAATCAATTAGGCTTTGAGAAATATGAGTAAAGGTCCCGTAGAGTCAGCGTGCCTAGTCTGGAAGTCCGCCTGTCTGCATTCAGAGAGCAAAGGGCCAAAGTGAGTGTGTGAGAAGATTTAGTTCATTCTGAAATCTATTTGTCTTGATATATGATATTTCAGCGCCAGTGATTGGATGCTGATTAAATGTGGGTGAACATGTGCTTTCCAGCAATTTGTAAGATTACAGTGATTGGCTGCCGACTGGCATTACAATTACTGGACAGACAGTTAAGACCAAATGCACTGAAATGATGAAAAGAATGCATAGAGACAGGAGGAAAACTGAACGAGGACAATGGTGACATATTAAAATAACACTAAGCCTGTGACCTTTTTCCCATTTTCCCAGATGAATAGCCAGAGCCACATCTGTGGAGACCGGTCATGAAAATGCATTTAAATTTATAGCAAAAGAAAAGACAAAACATGAAGATGTTCTAATGTGAAGGTGAGGTCGCAGTGTTCTCCTAAAATGTTCGCATTCTGCCGACACCTACAGTTTTGGCTTTCTGTTTGCTTTACGTATGTTTGCCTTTCATTCTACCCCCGACCTTTTCTACATCCCATCACATCTCATTTGTGAAATGGCAGTGGATCTCCACCAATCACATGTCACCTTCATCCCTTTGTACTTGTCCAGTCTCAGCCAAAGCAACAACAACAAAATCTCATTATTTGGTGACATGAGTGAATAGGGAATGAACGAAGACGCAGACTTGGACTCGGAGCATGTCAGTGATATTAACTCCACCCTAGGTTGTGGTTTGCACTACAGGAAAGTGCTTGTTATCACCATCGGTTGACAGTGTGCAGTTGCTCTTGGCTCTTCTGCCATGTAGGCTTGAATATCTCCCTTATATGCCAGAAAATTGTGTTTTTCCTGACATTTTAAATTGCACAGGAGTGTGATGCTTTGTTCCTTATTCATCAAATCTGCAGTTTTAACTAATTACAGTATTAATCAACTCTGACTCATTGTTTCTTAATGGTCAACATAAGAAACTAATTAATTATATTGTAATTAATTATCAAAAATAAAAATAAAGAGCTGTGTGACATCTGTGGTTGTTGAACTGAAGTTTAATTATCACAGCCAAAAATAATACAGACAAACCGAGAGACTGATGCTCGAATGTAGATTTTGGAAACTTTAACAATATGTTAGTGTCCAGGTACATTCATATTGAGCTCTTTCAAATCTGTCCTATCCAATTCAGTCACTGCCGCTCTCAAATTCATTCCACTGCATTAGAATCTTGAGAGGAAAGTTATTGTCTAGTTATTATTCACTAACTCAGCTGGTGTGCTGTAGCGGAGACCAGTTTAACAGTGAGAGTGGGGGAGTGCTGCTGAGCAAGCGGAATCAGAGTCATTTAAATTTGGGTCAAGATGAGTTTCCACGATCTCCTTCCTTCCATTAATGACAGATTCCCGTAGACATCGTCAACGCTTCACTTTTAAAGCAGTGCACAGAGAATATGTGGCCATGCTGACTCATCAGAGACAGAAGAATTAGTGTGTCAACTATGTCTGCGGCTGTTCCTTGTTGCTTGTTGCCACTGCATTTGTTCCTGTTGTTGCTGTCAACCCTCGAACGAACAATCAGCTGGCCCTCAACTGTTAAAGTAGAAGTGAGAAAGAATGGAGGGACTGATACAGGAATAAAAACCCAGAGATGAATGATGTTAGCAGCAGGCTGACAGATGCACGGCAGCAGCCTCCAACACAAGCAAACACATTGCGAGTATCTCAATGGGAGATACCTCAGTGCATTGTGGGAGATGTCTCTCAGCAGGAGGGCGTGTCACTTCCTGGTAGGAGAGACCTCACTGTTAGAGCTAAGTCTCTGGGGATGCGGAGCTTTGAAATACTGATGCATTGTGGGAGCTGGGGTGTATTGTAGGGAGTGGTAGGCCCAGCGGGTGCTTGTGTGTTGTCCTGATGATTGTGCAGGAGGCAGTGATACGCACGCACGCATGCATGCACGCACACACACACACAGACACACACACACACAAACACAAAGCTCTGATCTATGGATACACAACAGCTCAGCAGGATATTGCCTTTGTTGGTTCAGAATACGCACGTATGAACTCGCAAACACAAGCATCTTGCTACACACAGTACACAGATATCACACACACTCACGCAGGGAGTAAAACTCCCCAACGCTCCTGCTGCAAACACATGGGAAACAGATGAAAGACTTTCACATTCACAGCAAGCAGCAGCAAAAGATGAATCCCTTAAACTTCATCCACTGACTTCCAGCTTCACTATCAAAACACACACGGTTAACACATTTCCCCCAGCTTATCAACCGCGCGCCTCCAACCTCCTCAGCTGCTCCTTCTTGGTATAAGGTGGAAGTGTTGCTGTAGTTGAACTTCGGCCATGCTTCTCATCCAGCTCATCTACACTCTGGACCCACACCGTCCTCACCTCCACTCCCCCCTCCCTCCGCGATCAATGCTCTCCTCCAACCTGGACATACATCAAAGTCCCCTCAGCTTCCACCACCACCCCCGCCCCTTTGTGCTGAAGGTTGGCTGATCCACAGGTAACCTTTTTCTCTTTCATTCTTCATCTCTGTCTTTCTATCTGGCGCTCCCACTTTGCCCCTCTCCCTGTCTCTCTCCCTCTGTTGCCTCCCTCTCTCGGAACCAGAGAGCTTCAAAGGCTCCTGGGCCTCGCGCCAGGGGCTCCCTGCTAAGCAACCTGCCTCGGACCCCCTGCCAACATCAACCTTCCTAACACCACTACACCTCACCCGCCACAGCCTCTTCCCCACCCTTTCTAAAACCCGCAAGTAAGACACACACTCTACCGAATCCACCTCCCACCAGGCTCCCGGTCGGTGGGGGCTGCCCCACGCTGGCTGCACATACTGTAAACAACAAGCTGTCAACAGGGCTCAAGTGTGCCAGCCATCTGATGTGACCTATGGAACAGGAATCTGGCTGTGCTGTGGGGTTCAGTGCTCAGCAGGGGGGTGGTCAGCGGGTACCACATGAGTGTGTGTGTATGTGTATGTGTGTTGGTGTAAAAACGTTAGAAAGGAGCAGGGCTTAGATGCTGCAGGTGTAGTAAATGTTGCGCTCTAAAAAGCATTGCCACTAACATATGCTTTGTTATATGTACTAAGACACAGAACTAGCAGGACATAGAGTGACGCCCCACTCGCGGTCTTGGAGGCTGTAAGTAACATAAAAGGGTCATCAGCTGAGCCCTCTTATAAAACCTTTTTTTGCTAAGCGGAGACTTTCCTCCACTTTGCATGGACTCCCTCTTCCTCCGATTCCCTTAGGGAGTTTGTGCCAACACATTGTTGACGGCAGTCAGTTAGAGAACGATTGTTTGATGATGATCAAAAATGATTTTCAAATCAAAGTCAGTTTGTGTGTGAACGAAGTTGTTAAAAGTGTTTTGTGGCTCAAAGCGATGGTTTGTATAGGACGTACATTCACTGATTGGAGCACAGTCTCTCTAGTCCCGTTCAACAAAATGTGACTGTCGCTGTCCATGGTACTGATGGTAATAGTACTAGCTATTGTAATTCTCATTTTATTTGTACTTTTAAGGCCACGTGTAGCTCTACACTGTGTAGACACAATGTGTGAAATCTAATCCACAGGTGACTTATTTGATTTGTCCCTAGCCAGCAGTATTAAACTGAACGTATTTACACTAACAGAGGGTCAGAAAGGAAGAGTCTCTACCAACAGGTGGCTGTGTCGGAGAGGATACACAACAAAAGACTACATTCATATCTCATAGCTGAATTGATTAAATCAGTTTATCATCTAGTTTATCTGGCAGCAGTCGGTCTCGTTGTTTAACATTTCACTGGCCAGCCTGCACACTGTGTACCTGAAAGCAAAGACTTTCTGATAGAACTACTTACTAACTACTCCGTCCTTTGTCTGCACGCAGGGCAAGCATGGGGTGAAACGTCAGGATTTATTTGAGATTATTTCAAATGAAAATAACCATATTGGGCAGACACTTGTGGGTTAGTTACTTTTTTTATTGCTAGAGAAGCTAAAAGCAGCACAGTAAGTTATGGTTGTGATTCTTATGTTAAAGAACATGTCTATGTGACTATAATATTATTTGTTTGGTGGCACCTTGATAAAATGTTCTGCAGCTGTATCTCGTGGCAAAAGCAATTAAAAGTGGAAATATAAATATAATGATTTATTTAATGATACAATGGTATATAGAAGAAGTTGCCACAGTGTAATATATCAAGGGGGTGTAAAATGTTCTAAGCTGCTCTTTTATTTGTAAAAACTGTACAAAATGGGTTAATTGGTTGCTGATAGTGACCAATCTCTATTACTACACTAAACAGAGCTGGAGTTACTTACTATATCCTGTATCTACACCTTTGCTTATAGTCCATTAGTCAATAGATTGTAAATTTACTTGCAGCAATAATGGGCTAAAGGGATGACTTGATAATGATGTAATAGACCATAGAGGATCAGGAAATAATGTAACTGCACAAGTATTGCATACAGATTTCAGAAGTTCAACACCAAACATTAAACATTAAATAGCGTGGAGCTAAAGAATGGGATATCCATGGGAAATCATGAAAGGATAAAAATATATATAGTAACAGGCTGTTGGTGTGAAAGATAATTGAGCGTGCAGTAAAAACCACAGATAGGAGAATTCACGCTGTGACCGAGATAAGACGTTGTGACAATACTGCATTCAACTCCTCCGTTCTCAAACCTAGATTTACGTCCGATATCCTTTTTGTCTGCAAATCCTGTCGTTTGACACGACTTGTACGACTGCACTCAATCCCCGTCTCCCTCCCCGACTATTGTCTATATGCTATTATTACTGTCATCTCTGCGCTCCTCTCTCTCTCCTCCTACCCATCCCTACCACCCATGTCTCCTCTCAACTCACACTCAGATTTGTGGCTCTTAATATTGTATCTGTCTACCAGAAGGACAGGAGCATGGGAAATGACATGTTCCCTCCTGAGGTGAAGAGACACACACACACACAGATAGCACGTACACACTTCGGAGACTGCGTCAAGCTCACAATGTAATTATGTGGAAACAGAGCAGTCAGTTACACACCTGAGTGCAGCTCAGATCAGAGCTGCGGTGTTACTCTGACACTGATGGGAAAAGCCAGGAGTTAGTCTGTTAAAACACAATGACAGACAGCTACATCTACTGACATGGCCGAGCTGACAGACTAAATATTTGGACTGAGGAGAACTGGAAAAGAACACGATCCAATGTAGAACACGAAGGTGACACTGTACAGCCTTTCATGCATTTCATAGCATAAATATATTGTACAAATGTGCTAATGTGTCTAATAAAAGAGATTAAACAAGCTTAGAACAAGTCTCGCAGCTATTTAAATATTTCATGGACTGACAGTGTGCACACAGAACCCGACGCCTGCTGCTGAAGCGGCAAAGCACAGAGATGCTCCACTGCACTACACTCCACATGACATCATCTGGAGGAGTGTTTCCTTCCTCTTCAAAAACCACGCCGTGATAATAATTATTGAGTATATTTTCCTGCAGTAATGTTGTCATCGTGGTCAGTTTTCACTGACTAGTTTTAGAGTAGACTCTTACAAAGCTGATGATATTGATATAAATGATATTTAGATGATGCTTTGCAGCCATGTGACCGTTTCTTTACACATGTCGCAGAGCTATCAACCTTCTCCTCTCACTTATTCTAAAGCAAATGAACATGTTTCCCATAAATAATAATAAAACAAATATTTGTTTACTTCAATGGGAGCAGGATATATTTTTCTCAGTGTATACTTTAAGCAAGAATACGATAGATTTTTTGAGGCCACAGAGGTCGAGGTTACGGTAAAACGCGACCTCTAACTTTGTACCAAATAGCAGTATAATGAGTGTAATACCCTCTCCTGTTTTTGCAGGTATGCCATCATACGCGATAAAACATCAACAGCATTGATGAAATAGATTTTCAGTGTTTTGGACTCCAGCTGATGTCTTTTCATTTCCTGGCAGCACCACTGACTGTTCTCTGCAGCTGCTTTAGAAGATTACCTTGTGACCTGACAAAATCCCAAACAGAGAATCTCTCTGTAAATGAGTGGAGGTTGTTGCAGGCTACAGCTGCTAGTATGATGTATCAAAGCTTCCTCTCACAGACCTCACCTATCCTGGAGCATAGCAGCAGGTCACATGTGTTGAATGACCCCAGAAGGATGCATATTAATGGGTTTACATCTCTTTCCTAGATTTCCTAAACTGCTTTTCCTTTTAATTAACATTTCTCCTTATCGTCGCTTTCATGTGTAAAAGCAGTTTGATGTCAAATTATTTAGATTTTCTGCAAGAAAAATGAAATGATTGACATCAAATTGAATTTAAAAAGACTGTTAAATAGAATTTTAAAAACACAGAGTCAAGCGAGGGGTTCTGCAGAAAGCACTAAACTACAGAGCTCGTCGGTTCAAAAGTATTCAGACAACAGCTCTGAAAACTGTATATGATACCACTTCTAGCGAAATGCCACGTATGAGAAAGCATAATGCTAACTTCAAGTTAGCATTATGTAACGTGTCAGCAGTTGCTCTCTAGAAGAAATAAACATGGGGCTCATTAATTCCACAGTGGGCCATGTTCACACTGAACCTTATCAACCTCTACATGACACAACATGCCTGTACAGCAGCTCAAGACTGAACGAGTGTAGTTTGGATGCGTGGCCCCGATATTCTGATAAGTTTCTTCCTCTCTCTGTAACATACACTGTTCACTTCTCTGTGGTTGCTTGTTTGTCTCTTCATTGTGGGTTCAGTCCACCCACTTAAACAAATTTTAATAATTCCCACACACTCGCGGTAAATATCATAAGCAGACAATCTAGCGTTGTTATCTGGCATCAAATAAATGTGTAGTGGGAAATACAGTTTTAGTGCTTGTTAGATATGACACTGCTGTAAAGATCATTAACTGGTAACAAATCTGACCCTTAGAGAAATTAGTATTGCTGCTGGTATGGTGGAAGAATTTGGCGTCAGCACCAGGAGTCATGGAACGACAGATTTGAAATGAATGTGCAGCCGACAAATCTGTAGCATGATGTTATCATGTCAATATGGACCAAAATCTCAAAGCAATGTCTCCAGCTCCGTGTTGAATCTCTGCCACGAGGAATCAAGGCATGCGGTTCTGAAGACTATGTCAAGAAATGGGTGTTGATTTCAGAACTTCAGCCAGGTGTTGTAGGAACTGTCAGTCTGTGCATTCCGTCCAAAAACTGTCCAGGTAAAGATAATATTCACACACACCTCCATCAGGATCACAACGTGCCGCCTGCCATCTCAAACTAACAAACATACACTCTGAATTGGCTGTCATCACTAATTTACCACCGTAGAATTGAAAAAGAGTTGTTCGGCACGGAAAACATCATCATTTCTTTTTCCTCTATTTACATCTGCCTGAATATCATGATCGTCCTGCAGTATGTCTGAGCGAATGTTGCCAAGATGCTAAAGCAAAGGAACATTTTCTGAAACAATATAAAACTACATATGAATGTGAATCTGGCCTGAACCAGATTTACTGACCAATGCTTTGTTGCACCTATTGATTCATCAGAGCATCACTTCTGTTAGAAAGAAGAGGCGTCCGTCACCGTCTGTGGTCAGCCGTAGATGTGACACATTTAAACAACTGCATCTGTTCTGCGTCTGTGAGCAGGTTCAACACCGTGGCAACACACAGATATAATGACTCCGTGAGCCAGTGAGAGCAGCAGCCGTGTGGCTAAAGCTCCAGCACCAGGCACAGGGAGCGGCACACTGTGTGAATATCAAAAAACTCCTTTCCTTTGACCTTGAGATTAATACCTAAAAACTGGCTACAGCTGAAACACACACACACACAGACACTTTTCAGCATTTGCCCTGCAGCCAAACTATTAGCCGACTGTTCAGTTCTGATTCTAGCATCTATAAATAGTGAATAAAGGAAACCCGGATTGAATACTGTAAATGTTTTCAAAAGATCTGGATGTGTGAGATCACGGTGATGTTTGGAAACCTCACATGCACCACTAATAACATGCAAGAGTTATTGCATGTTTTCCCACTTATAGGATTCATAAAACCTTTTTATTATGTGTGTTGTGTAAAGTAAAGGAGAGTTTGAAATGTTTTAGAAAATGGTTGGCGACAGTAAAAATCCACTACATCGTGCAGAAACGTTTGTGTGTTCTTGTAACCCACTCAACCTCTAGTTTTAGCTTTATTATTTAAATACCAATTATGTTTTTCTTTTTTCAAATACCGTGTGCTTTTGACTGCTTTCCACGTGAATAAATTATAACCAGTAGTACACAAAAGAACAACGGAATACAGAAATGACATGTGATGTAACATTTCTTTTACTTGTGGTTATTGAGGTGCCATTTCTAAAATATCATTGGTTAAAGTTGGAACACTGTGTTCTTTGAAACAAACTTTTTCCTAACTCCACTTTCTCTGGCAGTCCCAGGTGGGCGTGTTGTATCCGACAACATATACAAACCACGCGCGCGATAATCAGTCACGCACAAACACACGTGCGTCCGTCCGTGCTGGCTCCTCTTTCTTCCACTCAGTATGCTCACTTCTGTGCACCACTGTGAGGGATGCAAACAAACCCGCAAACAAAGTGGTGAGCGGACGTGATGTCTGCGGCTTTGCTTTTGTTTCGTCTTCTCCTCTTTGCCTGCTCTCCGTGTTTTTCGCAGTGTGTGTGAGGGCCTGGTGCAGCACACTTCGTTATTGGGAGACAACGGGGGAGGCAACCTTGCTGTTGGGGCAGATTTAGTTTGCAGAGTGTGTGATTAAACTTTGTGCATGTCTGTGTGTCTGGATATTTGAGTTTTAATCTGTGTACAGGATGATGATTTTGGCCAGAGGGGTTAATAAGTTTCGATTATTTTGTGTACAGTATATTCTATGTATTTATTTTTAAACATCTATGTGATGTTTCAGTGGCAAGAATAAAGAAATATAAAGGCTATTTGCCTCTTTGTACTTGTTCAAGTGTATGTGTGTGTAATACTATGTCCTCTGTGGCTGGAGGTACAGTATTAACGCATCACCCACCCAACATGCTAATACCAACTCTATTAATTCCCTCCTCTCTCCATCTTCCTGTTCCTTTTTTTGCTTTACAGTATCTCTCCTGCCCGCGTTGCCCTCCTCCTCTCATACAGTCCCGCTATCGGTCTTCTTATCCACCTTCTTCTCATCTCAGACCTGTAATATCTCTTAGTATCTCCCACTTACCTTTCTGTTTCTTCCGTTTTCACAACATCTCTACTCCCTCTTTCCATTTTGATATCCTAGCCTCCCTGCATCTTCCTTGAGCATCTATGAACACACTCCCCTCCCCATATTTATCTCTTGCTTATCTGGATCTCCCTCTCTCTTTCTCCATGTATGCTTATCTCCTAGTATCTGTTCTCTCCCAGTCTCAGCGGGCTCGGCTCTCATAGGACGAGGGTGAAGAGTGAATCTGAAATTGTTTATTTCTGACAGCTCTGTTGCTGCATTAAACATGACCCCGTTCTCACTAAAACCAGATGAAGGTAGCGAAGTAAAAGAATTTAAAAAAAACAAAAAAAACAACAAAAACAAGTCATATTCATCACAGTAATTGTGTGGGTGCTTCGGGTGTGCGGGCGGCCGACTGGCGATGAGGGATAGGGCCGCTCATGGGCCTCCCTGACGTCCATGAATCACAGCCAGAGTTGCTCGCCGGCCCCCAGCCACCATAAAACAAAAGATGGAGATGAAAAATGCAGCAATTAAGTGATTTGATTTCTGCTCTAGCCTCCTGTCCTCCTCTCCACCAGCTCCCTTCCTTACCACACACAAAGGCAGACAGAAAAACAGCTGGAGAACACTACGATGTGCAAAGGTAATATACTAACATCTCTACTGATGTGCACGTACAAAAAAATGCATGTTGCACACACTCAAGCAGATACACTTCTTCTTGTCATCCACTTCCTGGGCACACTTTTTATTATGATTCCAGTAGGTTTGGAGATTCTCAGAGCCCTGACGTGATGAATGGCTTGGTATGAGGGCCTTCACTGTGCAACACAGGTAATCTGAAATCATCCCTGACTGATATACAGCTACAGTGTAGCTACACAGACTAATAACAATAGCTGTGCATTAGTGGAAGGTTACTATTTACAACCTCCTATGTAGCTGCACAAATGTAGTTGTGCTACAGTGAAGTGTCTCATCACTCCTGCAGCACAGTGGCCACTGCTACAAAGCCACCGAGAGCTGGCAAATTTAGGCAAAGTACACAGCGTTGGTGTTGTTTGCTCCCTAATTAGCAAGAAGGTTTTTAAGTTTATAACAGTGACCGATGCTGTGCAAATATTCGCCAAAACTAGAGTCGGCAGGTAATTTACACGTTTGCCATAATTCAAACTAAAAGGGACTAAATCAGTGCAGAATAGTTTCCCAGTAGATAGTGTTATATCTAGTGTTATATCTGAACGATACACCCAGATCCTCTGTTTTCTCTGTGAGTTCATCTTGACGACACGTGAACAACGCAGACGTAATATAATAAAGTTTTATAACGAAAAAACATTTTGCAGCATATGTCCTTCTCTCAGAAATAAATAGAATACTGCCCCGCTGGAATCCAATAAATGATGCGGCGTTTGCATAATATGTGCCTTAACCATTTAAGTTCTGGCCCGCCAGACTGAAACATAGATAATATGTTATAATCAGTTTGACCTGTCTTCTGCCTGTATGGCACGATCAAATCTCCACAACCACAGTTTGTAAAATGTTTGATTGATTTTCAGTACAACACTGTACATTTGCTTCCCTGATGGAAGTATTTCAAAGTTATTTTAGCTGAAATTCTGCAAACGAACATGTCAACGATTAAAATATGTAAATAACTGAGATTTGGGCATTGAATTAAGCGTTCCATAAAGCTAGCACTATCTGTTCCTCTGTTCCTCTCTGGAGCAAACATGCTAGAACAACTTCCCTCCTACATGCTGCTGTGTGGAGACCATATTTAAACACTGCACTCTATGAGAAATGTGGATGCTTTAACATTGTTTAGCATGGGGGGCTTGCTTAATGGGACTTGGCTAAGCATGTGTAATTAAGAGCAGGGGTAAGTGGTGAGTTGCAGAGTGCATGGTGTGTGTGCGTGCGTGCGTTTTCTTTTGTGAGGGCTATGGTAGTAGCATCAGGCCCATGATGGAGTGCTTCGCGGAGCCAAACACCCATTCAGCAAGCTGTGTGCTCATTAATCCTGCCAAACTCCACTTGTTACATGCACGCACAGGAAATCATGAGGCTAGGTAAACAGGGAACTGCTGCGATCCATCACTGCGCGCCAGCGAACACAGGAACACACACCGATAAGTGCGTGCACAAACGCGCACGCGTGCGCCGATGCGGCGCACATGCAAAGCGATAAGCTCAAACCCACACAAACGTACAGTCAAAGCACACAACTCTGCATGCGTGCGACGAGCATACAGAGATAAACAGATGCAAACTCGAGCACAAACTCCAATTTTCTGTTGGTAAGTACTGTACATGCAGTATAGTGCTGGTTCTCCCACCAGAGCGTTTGCTGTGCTTTATGTTGGGATGTGATGGAGACGGTTCCAGTATACATCCAGAAATACTTCTCTCCTGTACATTAAAGAGAAATAACATCCAGTGCTGGTGAAGTCCTGCACTTGCTATTAGTAGTAAGAAATACAGCTACAAAGCCTGGAAAGAAATCAATAAAGCTTGACCCTGGTCCGACCTCTCGTTGAATGGAGAAGTTATGGGACCACACTGGCCTTGACATTAGCTTATTTGATGTGCATTTTCCGAACAACAGCTCTCTCTGGTCTCCATCCCTCCATCATTCCTTTTTTTTTCTCTGCTCTCTCTCTTTGCTTCAATCGCTTTATTTCCATCTGCAAAATGCTTGTGAGCACACACACACACACACACACACACAGTGCCTGCATGCACACAAACACACACATCACATGACAAATGTTGTATAGGATCAGTCACACAGCCCAGTGGTTAGATGTAGTGTTTGAGCAGATCGGTTATATCTATATGCCTGCCTGGCTGCCGCATTTACTGAAGCCATCAGGGAAACGACATTCCATATATCTTTGACAGAGAAGGGAACAATACTATTTACACCAATTTAGTCCTCGGAGGGGGATTTCCAGTTAATGGGTATGTTGTTTTTTTTCTCCTTCTTCTTCTTCTTGTTTTAACATCCAGTTTTCAAAATGGCTACAATTGAAGAGGACAGATGAGACACGCTCCAAAACTGCTACTTACATTTTAATAAACTCTGTTAGGAAAATAAAAAATAAAAAAAGATGTCACAAACAAGTCTGGTCTCGGTTTCACTAGTCCACTAGTCTTTCATCACAGACACTCACACTAAAAGCTCCATTTTCAAACAGACGTGACCACTTCCTGCTATTAAATCATGGTCTAGCTATGGACCTCGCCTAGATGACCAGCTCCTAATACTTACCTCGCCTGGGCTTGCTCGACTGAAGCAGCCTGACAACACATAAGGTTAAAGATCTTCCCAAAGGCCAAACCAGGCGACACAGGTTCAGGTTTAGGCTGGACATGAAAGGTCAGCGAGGTCAGATCAGAGAAACGGCGCACAATTAGAGTCTGTTTTATTAAAACCCCATTGGCTGGTGGTGTGTGTGAAGCTGCAGTTGTCAATAGGAAAAAAACAGGTATTTATAAAACAGGAAGTTACAAAATGTCATGTCATTTATCAGGTCCTCTGGCAGTAGAAACATTTTAAACAACAATTACACTAAAATATTAATCGAGTGAATGACTGCTGACCTGACCCTGACCTGGCCTGAGTTCCATGGCCCAATAGTCAAGCTAGATACTCATGGGCTATGCATCCAGTAGTTGTTGAGATATGTCACTCCAACCACCCACCCATGTCAACTTAAAGGTAGTTTCTACCAATATTACCAACCCCAAACAAATGAACTGTGCAGCATAAGTGAGGAGTAGACTACAGTTTAGCGGCAGCTAGTTTATTAGTACAATTTATAGAATGACCCAGTTCTAAAAGTTGGTATGGTAACACTGATGAGGTCTGAGATACAGCACATAGATCAACATATACAGTGATCTCAGTTCAGCCCTTAGCGTAATGAAGAGCACAAATATGACCAAAATTACATCAGTCTGTGAAGATGCTGCAACTGTAAGCTGGGAATGAGTCATTTTTTCAGGATTTTTCCTAACCCTTCACAGTACTTCACAAACACCTGCCTAAGTATATTTCAGTGTACAAATAAGTGAAACTAAATAATGACCAGCAGCTCCCCTAGGAGTTTCAATTTTTGCTGCTTATTAAAACAGAGCTCACCCACTAAATGCTGCAAAACACAGCAGCCATGCCTACGTAAGAGACACGGAGCCCCACATCCCTGCTGCCCAGCCTTCACAACACAAACAGACTGACAATGAAGCCAGTGTAAGTGAAGCCCCGTCAATCGCAGGCAGCTCGTCCATCACCAGACAATGAATGACGATCTCTGAGATTTACGTGCACCGGGCGTGAGCAGCTACACGGACGCGCAAACACGCATGGAAAGTGCTGCGGACACATGCATACAGGCATGAGCAGAAATACACACAGTCACAAACAAAATGCACACAAGCATACACACAGCTCATCCACTGTGGTGACGGCCAGACTGTTGAAGTCATCAGGGACCTGTAAAGCATTACCCTCTGTGTGACTCGAGCCACTCCAGAAATAGCCTCTGTAATGTATTCTTACCGCCACCGTCTCTTTTGCACAATAGTGCCCTTAATAACACACTCCATTTCTGTTGGCATAAATAAGGGCTCCATTTCCATCTTATTTCATGCAAATGAGCGCGCCGGCGCCCAAACAGGTAGTGGGAGTAGTGTGTGAGTGGAGTGTGGAAGTGTGTAGTCGCTGAGTGTAGTGGCATGATTGGGGACGAGCGAATTCAAATGAGCGTTGGAGAGACCCCACAATGTGCCAACGACTCCCACGCCAGCCTGCCAACGGCGTGAAAGACAACGTCACTTACGGGCCTCGCCGCCTGCACAGGGTGCCATTACGGGGGCCAACGCAAAACCAATATTTATTCAGGCAAATGGTTCTCTAGAGAGAGAGAGATTATTGATGCAGACACAAGAGTTGCACTCCGGTAGTAGGCGCTGGTGCAGCCCACTACGACAGCATCTCTCCGATTTGCTGATCCCATTGGTTCGCTGTGTTTCGGGGAGAGGGGATTGGTTCTTTTTCTTGTAACCATGCTGGAGTACAGGAAACCACAGCGCACAGCAACGGAGATGAAAATGTTTTCTGTGATTGACACGGAGAGGCTTCTCTGACAAACATGTCTGCACATTTATCACACAGAAGTAAAAGAGTTTCACAGCTGAAAACACGCGTCATCACTGTGGCCGGAACGTGCCGGAGCAAAGTGTGCATCGTCCGGACGTGACTGGGCTGTGCACTATGCGTGTGTGATCAAAGATGCTGCAACTGAGATCGTGGTACTTTTCCAAGAAAGCGTCTTTAATGCCTGCAGCGAAACCAGTGAAGGAACCGATTATTGATGACAAGGATAATTTCACCTAAACACAGCATATTAAGGGGCTCCCTTCTAGTCCAGTTACACTCTCCTCTCTATAATTTCTGCCCTTCACGGCCACACAAATTACTTTCGGGATTCATAATTATATTTCTATCAGACAAATATATGGCCTCAGAAAAAAAATCAAACCAAAGTCATATTTTATTCTTCAGAATGTACAAAAACAACCTAAAAAGCCAGCGGCAACGCCAGTGGCAACAACTGGTTCCTGCAGCAGCTCATGTTGCAGACTGACTATCACGTTATACTGAGGTGTGTGAAAAACTCACATGACCTGCTGATGTGATGTGCAGTCCTTGGATTTCACATTTTATTATGACGAGTTTGCCTCCATCTTTGTTGCCTCTGCACTTCCCAGCAATAACGTGTCAGTCAAGCAGTGTGGGCGACTTTCTGACAGCTCTTTCCTTGAGCTTTATTTTGTTGATGAAGTTCAAGTTCTTTTATACAGAATTTATTTTTCTGCTTTTGTTCAGTGGCTGGAAAGGCAAACGCGAGTGTAGGCTGACGTGTAGGCATCACTTCCATGCACCGAAACACCCAGCGTCAGGGAAGAGAACCGTTGCTTCAGTCGGTAGATTTCTGTGACACACAAAGTGACTAAATCCACACGGAGGCTCGAGAGTCTCACTTTAACTCGATCATAATGAGGGAAAACACGGCTCTCTTGGAGACGCTGGTGAAGTCAGAAAGGAGCAGGGAGCAGAGGTAGAGAGGAGGAGAGGTTTACAGGGGCGGATGGTGGTCAGATAACACAGCTCCGTACTTGCTTCAAGGAAAGGTTAATGTCTCTCTCTCTCGTTTTCTCCATCTCGCACTCCCTCGTTTTCCCAGCTGAGGTCTGTGTGACTTACAGCAGGTCCAGACTGCATTAGATTAAATCATAAATTAGCCACCCACCCCCATATCTGCACCCCCACCCTGCCTATCTCACTCCTCCCTCTCCCGTCCTCTCCCTATCTCAATCTTGCTCTCCCTTTATTCTCCAATATTCCATTCCCCATGTATTTCTGCTGCTCCCCCACTATTATTTCTCCCCAGCTCTAATCATTATTCTCTTTTCTTTAGGCCCCTTCATTTCTCTCACTCCCCCTCTACTCTACAATGAGAATGCTTTCTGTTAGAGCACTGCCACAGTGACTGTGGACAGCAGGACACGTGGGTGAATTCTTCCCAGCGTGACACGTTGTCCTCAGTATTTTAATGTCACATTACAGTATATGATTTTAACCAGTACACGGCACACATCCCAATTTTACAAGTCATTTTAGTCCGTCTTAGGCAGATGTTTGATGTGAAGTACAGGTTGTTTGCATGTTCTGCTAACTGTCTCGCCGCTGAGTTACTGCAGAAGAAGAAGCAGCAACCTTGCATCTCTCATCAGCGTAGACTACATATGTAACATATTTAATTTGCCTCAACATACATCTTCAACACCAGGCTTTAAAATGACTGATCTGAATTTGTAGGACACTGAAGTCGATTCCTTTGCATACCCTGAAACAAGTCGTTTTTCATTAGGGATTTAAACACTCTTAGTGTGCTGATGTTTTTCATCACTGACATCAGCGACAATGCAAAAACTGATTTTTACTGTATCTATATAATAGATTGGAATGGACACAGACAACCCAATTTCTGGCTTTTCTATATTTCCCGTCTATCCTGTTTTCTGTAAACGTGTCCTTCCCATACAGTGGTATAGGTTAGTGTTGGGTGCAAACAGGATGACGGACACCTATGTGCACATGTCGTCTGTTATTGTTTATAGACTTACAGGCACAGAGGCATGTTTCAGCTGTAACAGAGCATCATTGGGATAAGTAAAAGCCCAGGAGCCAAAAATAAAAAACAACGGTACCACATTCAACCCCCACACACCTTGCTCGACTGCCCCAGCACAGAAAAAAAGGAACAAAATAGAGTGACCTGCCACTAGCAGCTCTCTTTTTTCCCCCACTGCTCTCTTCTTCCTCCCCCTTGCCGTGTGAAATCAAATTTCCATGTGGCTCCTGTATCTGTTGCACAGCGAGGTGATTTATCAGGGATGCAAAGAGCATGCAGAAACAATCTTTATTACATCCATTTCCTGCTTGTCAGCCGGGATCATGTTGGCTGTTCATTAAAGGCGCGGCGCAGGTGAGGAGAATGCATCTCGATGCCTTGATAGATTGTCTGCTCCCCTGTGGTGACAGCAGCTGGATGGATTGAACAGCGGGGGGGAGGGGGGAGAAAAAAGCGCTGACTCCGTCGCTCCCCCTGTCAGACACACTTTTACATGGCCGGCCAGTGTCATTTCTACCAAACATCCCCACGCACACGTGCACACGCAGACGTGACACTCTTTGGACTTACGCCAGGAGGCTGCCTCGACGCATGGATGCACAGGAACACAAGCGTTTATGGACACTGATCTAAAGATACTGACACATTGGAAAGATTAGGTTTATCTTATTACATAGTTACCAACGTAAGCTGTGCTGTGGAAAAAACAGCAGCCTCTAAAGTAACTGTAACACATGTTTGCCAAATCGTTAAGAGTGAACTTTTAAAATAATGCTAAATCTAAGCAGTAAAGAAGATGTTTATAACCTGAAATCCTACTCATACAGGGTCACTTCTGCGTTGCTTAGCAACCCACTTTGTTTTCAGAAACTTCGTGAAAGACGTGAAAGTAATTGCTCTCATTTTGAGCATATGTTAAATGCATAAGGAAATTACATAGTATTATATAGTTTGCACTGTTAAGATTTCGCTCACGTTACCATAAGCAGGCAGGAGAGTAAATGGTTTCCTGTACGGACACACCTCGTTAAGTCAGTCAGCTGGGGCTGTGGTGTTTCAAAAACTCCGCTTTTCCTCTCACAACAGCTACGTAAGCCTTCATATACAGCTGTAAAATCTTCCATCACACCATTTTCATCAACAAATAAATACAATATGTCAACGAAAATACAGCTCTACATACGGGTGGTATGGTCTGAGTAAGCCGTTTCTTCAAGGTGCACCTATAAAATCACAACCATCCTTAATTTACAGCAGTCTGTAACACCTCAGACATAAAAAGGGAGAATTATATCTTTTCCTATACGTCTGTTTAATCTGCTATGGATTAAAGAGAGAGAACAGAAACGTGTCAAATGAATGGAGCCGTTTATTCTGTACATCACACATTATTCTGGCAAACAGCACAGGACATATTTGAAAGGACCACTCTGTCCAGGATATACTGCAAAGACAATTGTGAGCTCACTGAATTATCTTTATGACTGCTCTGTCTTTGTGTAAATGATGTGTCCTTCCTTTCACTCGCTCCCATCCACCCACCCCTTTACGTGCCTTCCTCGGTCTAATCTGTGTCCCGTGTCTGGCTGTGTGGCAATGACATGTAATGACAGCGACGTGCGTGCAGATCGATATGAGAGTGCTTTTGGGTTGTCCATCCACGAGAGACATAGGATGGTGTTTATAGCAGGGTGACACTATGGAGCTGTTGTGGGACAAGGTGGTGGGGGGAGGTTGCAATTTCCCCTTATTTCTGCTATGACATTGAGCAAAGAATACACAACGTGTGAACTTTTATTCATCAACTACTGTACTATAATCACACCTTTATGCAAGGATTAATGTAAATATCAGCTGTTTGCTTGTGCACATCCTCTGACAATCCTAAACTTGGCCACTAAGAGTAGCTCCAATGTAGCGTTCAAATACAAATACTGTAGCAGGAAAGATTCCCAGCTTCACTGTGGACAGTTTATCACATACCACAATGCTACATCAAAGTTTTACTGAACAGTCTGTACAGAAATGTGGCAAATTTAAATAGACTGCAGACTGAATGCACACAAAATGAGGCAGATTTGTGTGTGTGTGTGTGTGTGTGTGTGTGTGTGTGTGCTGCTGCTGCTGCACGATATTCTCCCATAATACAATGCACAAAGACAATAAAAGGAACTGGTCACTGCTGAAAATTGTAAATAAATTGTGTGCAGAGACGAAACAGTTTCCAAAAGGCTCTTGAAACAATAATATCAATCAAATCTTTAGGAAGCTATTTGCACTCAGAGCCCAAAGTTGCGTGATGGATTTCCCATGTTCTTGTACATACCGGTTTAGTGTAACCAACACAGCCAACGTCTCCCTACCGTGCACAGGCAGGACTGTGGCTACAACGGTGTTGTACCTATCTGCATTTACAAACATACATACCGACTACAACTTTCTCAAACATGTTCAGCATGTCATAAAGACCTGACATTGCTTTAGAACTGAATGAATTCCTGCTGAACCACACTGTCCCAAAGACAGCCGGTGTATTACTGGACCGAATAACATTAGGGGCATAAATTTATCTTGTTCTCAAAAACAGAGACGCACGTCTTCAGCAATGACAAGTTTACACCATCAACTGAGCTTAAACTACATGGTTAACAGATGGTTAGTGTGCAATTTAGGAACTGTTTACCTATAATTACCACTATGGGTTTTCTGCTACGCATGGCGTGAAGTTCTTCAAAATACGCACGAGCTCGAGCCTGGAGTAGAGCGTAAGTACGGTTTAGGCACATGGCTGATTAAATGAGGGCTCTAGTTTGATTGGGCTGTATTTTTAAGGGTTGTGCTACAGTCCATGAAGTACAGCAATAAAATGAACCTGAAAGAGCCGAGTCGGATGTACAACATAAACACAGGCATACAGGTTGAAGGTGGCACAGTGAATGTCATTCGGCGCTTGTAAAGGACCGAGCTCAGATGCCAATTACATTACCTGTAAAACACAGGGAATGATTTGAAACACATATGTGGTGAAGAGGGGTTGGAGGAGGAGAGTAAGGCGGGGGAGCTTTCACTTCAAGAAAAATAATTTATTTCATTGTGATATTAAAATCAATAGGCATCGATTGAAAGGTGGCTAAAGGTGAGCGTGTACATGATCCTTCAGCTGTGAGAGGAAAGCTGTCCGAGAGGGAGAGAGGGAGAGAAAAGAAGAAAAAAAGGGATATCCATAGGAAGAAGTCACTCCCTAGTTAACAAAGAAGGAGCAGGGGGGGGGGGGAAGGAAAAGACCACGAGAATGAGCGAAAGGAAGAGACGGAGAGAGAACGAGAAAGAGTGAGGGAGCTCTTGCCCAGTGGAATCAATACAGAGAGGTGGAGCAGAGTACAATAGCCTCAGAGGAGAAGAGATTCAGTGGTGCAAGTCTAATACTCTCATGTCTCATACACACACACTTACGCTAACACACACACACACACACACACACACACACTCTGAATTCCTTTTGCTGCTGCTTTCTCCTGACATTTCCCTCTATATCCTTCCTCTATTTAATTTCTTTCTCTTTCTCTCTTGCTTGCTCATTCTGTATCCGTCCTCCACCCTTCACTACTCACACACACACACACGCGCGCACACACACACACAAACAGGCTCTGTCCGTATGCACAGGGATGCAGAACAGAGAGGAGGCCTTCTGTCCACAGCAGCTCATCATAACAGCAGCAAAAGGAGACAATGAAGTAAGAACCGACACACAGCGAGCCGATGCACATGCATGGTACAGGTGGACAAAAGACACACAGGCACACACAAAAATACCATTCCTAAGAGCAGTGATGCTCCCACATATGGAATTATATTTGTGCCACAATTCGTACGAGCGTAACTTGATATTTTGAAAACCGAAAACGTAAACCATGCAAGCAAAAGTTTATTTTGTGCTAAAAAGTGACTAAGTGTCTGCTATCCACCACAATAACACTCGCAAATTCCATTTCGTTGCGCTCAACATTCTCTCTTACGCTCGCTCAGCGTCTCACTTCTACGTTCGTTCAACGCGAACACTACGCTCGCTC
>JAUMHF010000008.1:17258139-17292882 GCA_032359275.1 Microctenopoma steveboyesi
ATTTTAAACTCTATTCTAGATTTAACAGGAAGCCAATGGAGAGAAGCTAATGTAGGAGTAATATGATCTCTCTTATTCTTCTTATTAAACATCAATCCAAATGCACCACTTACTAACACTCTTTTATAGCCTTTCTGTGCCAGTGCAAAGCAGGCAATTACTACTTACTACTCAGATATACCTGTTTGTACATTTCCTGGTTTAGTACAGCAATGCGGTTTAAATTGAACAATACAACAGTCGCACTCCTTTTGGAACTAAATCCAACTAAATCATATCCACCCTTCCTATTCTCCGTCCACTTTATGTCTCAAATCCGTGTGCCATGAATTCCTACCATGTGCTGTACCATTCTCCACCTGCCCTCTAGATGCTTTAGCTCCTTTCCTGCTGCTGCATACCAATAAGCCCAGTCACCCACCACCTGGCAGTCATATGACTCCACCTGCCTCATCCTGTCTAACCATCACATTGTGTTGCTGCGTTGCTTTATCTTAAACTGTGCTGCATTCTCACAATGTGCCACTTCTGCATAGATACAATAATATCTGTGCCAAGGTGCTAAAAGAGTACATTGATACGATGCTAAATCTACTGTAAATACATGCTACGTTTACTAAAAGCTGCTGTGTTGTGTGATTAGGTAAGAAAATATGTGCAAATCCCTGTGTTTGTGAGCACAGTGTGTGTGTTCCTGGAGCATATGAGGAGCCCAGAGAGTTTATATGCGAGTCAGGGAGACAGATCTTCCATTCCTGAATCTGGTACCACAAAACCACCCACACACAAATACATCCACACGAGCGTGCGCAGCAGCGACCCCAGTGCGGCGAGGTAACATTGCTGTAACGACCATGAGCTTTAGTGGCCCCCACTAACTATAGATATATATATATATTTACAAACATAAACACCTGCATAAAGTTATACAACCAAACACATTCAAATGCTAATTTAACAATGCGATGAACGCCACACAACTGGTGAACACACACCCAAAAAGGTAAAGAACAAACAAAATGTCAGCAGTTGCCCCAAACTCCCCTGCCCACCCCCCACACACACACACACACACACACACACACCAATTTGATATTCAAAGTGAATGTTTCAACTCTGTTGTTGTTATCATGATGAAGAGAAAGAAAGAGAGGAAGAGAGCGCACAATGGGGAAAAAGGGGCTCTGTAGGGGGGTAGTGTGTCTGTGTTTGTGTGTGTGTTGGTGCATGTGCATCTGTTTGTTGTGTGTTTCGAGGGGGTTGCATCTGGGGAGAAGCGCTGCTTTGTAGTGTGTGAGAATAAAGCAGATGAATGGAGGCAGCTAGCAAGCTAACGTCCAGAGCACGAGGATCGGCCCTGGGGAGTTCATGCGCACGCACGCACGGACGCACAAACAGCTATGAAGTGAAAACCAACAGCACAAGCTTCTCATACATTCCCAGAGACACACACGGAGTCATGCACAGAATCATAATCATTCTCTCAAGGACTGGAATAGAACCAATCTACTTTACAGACATCATCTCTATGTGCACATATGCAAAAAACATACAGAGCTTTAATAGAAAAGTGAGAGCACAAAGCAAACACACATAAAGTACACACTCAATACAGTTTCTTCTGCTTCTCCACCTTTATCTCAGCTGCCCATCAGCTACAGCGTAAACACACACACACACATAATCCAGAATGCTGTATAGATTTTAGCATCTTCGAAGCCTTCTCTGCAGGAGCTGGACTCGGCCTAAGCAAGGAAACAATGGCATGCGCTCGCCTTGTGTGTGTTGTATGTGTGTTTGCGTATAATGTTTACCCCTGATGTGCACACGAGCTTCTAGCAAACATATCAAGATAGCACACACACACACACACAGTATATAGACATATATGATGTTGGCAGGCTACCAAACCTGGGCGGATTTCTGACCTTCAATCAATATCCATGTCTACCAGAGGCTGATTAAACATATCAGAATGAGAGCAGGGAGGAGGGCGAGCAAGTGAGAGAGGGAAGGAAAGAGCAAGATGGAGATGTCCTCAACTCTAAATCTGCTCTACTTTTTTTTTAGCTATCGAGTTACTGACAATTAAGAGCTATTGTTTTGTTTAGAATCTAGTTTTCACACCGTCATTGACGACCAGTGACATCAACATTCCTAAACAGAGCAGTGAGTATATGACATTATTCACATTAGATTAGAAAGTCAGGGTCTATTTTTTCTTTCTGCTTTCCATTCACATCTTCCCTGTTTGCTTCCTCCGTCTCTGCAGCCATCCCCATTCTGACTCTCCATGCTCAGCTACAGCTACGATGTCAGTCAGTATGTTGCTGGTTGCTGTGGTGGATCTCTGGAAGTTTTCCAGCGTTAAATAAAATGGGAATGGCGTTTTAAAGTCTGAAGCACTTCAAATGTACATTTTCTCCTTTCCTTTTATGAAGTTTTTAAACATTGTCTGTTCTAATACTGTTTTAAAATACTGTGTTAATACTGTACTAATACAACCTTCTCGTAAAGAGCTACTTCATCCTCATGGTCCCAGTTTGAGGAGTACATGTACATATATGTAGAATTAAACTCATCTGCCTGTCAGGAGGAGCTCTGAAGGTTTGCTAAACCCTCCGAACTGAAAAAGACTTCATCTACATATCTACGCCCCGAACTGGAACTATTTAATGTAAGTTAAAAAAGAAATCCTGCCTTTGTGAAGTTCAGTTCTTTACTGTAATGTCCAGTTAGAGCACTTCCTTCTCAAATGAAATCAAACTGACATAGGAAGGTTCTTTCTAATCGAGAAGCTGATGATTGCATTTTCATCCTGGTTGAAATCTGCTGGTTCTGGTTCTCTGGTCCTACAGGTATTCACCAACACATACTGGTTGAGCAGTGTGAGCAAGACTCTGCTGAGGGGATGAGCTTGTCATGTTGCAGCGCAGTTTTGCGTCAGTGTTGCTCCGAGCCTCATCAATCCCCGACATCTGTCTCAGTTCAACACGGACAACCCCTTTCACCTCCTCACTCTCGCTGTCTCCATAATCTCCCTGCCTCTCTCTGCCTTCCGTCTCTCTCTCTCCAGTCACACATGAAAGCCTGCCTGACTTATGCCTGTCAGAGAAACATCCTTTACCACGAGGACAAGTGCTGAGAGGAGAAAGAGAATGAGCCCACTGAAAACACACACACAAACACAATTACACCCACCAACTCCCACTGCAAGGGCCAGAGTGGGTCATCGAAGGTGAGGAACTGGGCGCTCTTATTCTCTTTCAGCTGCCTGCCAGTTGCAGACTCTCTCCTTCGGGAACCTGCAAACACACAGAGTCATGTGTCTGTGTGAGGATACACGTGTGTGTAGATTTTTTTCTTGTCTTGAACTATGATTCCAGGAAGTCCCTGGTCTCCAAAACAATGGTAAAAGGCCTCCTAGATTCCCTTTCTTTCCAGCGAGGTGGAATACTGCTGGCAGATTAGCATCTCATTAGCATCGCATTAGCATAGGATTACCACGACATAGTGTGGCTTGCTGTGTCTGGACATGCCATCGGCTCATCGAGGCCTCCACCTTTCTCTCCATACAGTGCATGTTGCCCTCACATCTGCACAACACTCACGCCTCTCTTTCTTACATGTACAATCAAAAACATATGTGTTTGGAATATAATACCCTTAGAAAATAGTAGTTCGTATGATATTTTTTCTGAATTAGCTAATTAGTAATAATATGTTTATACCTTTGAGGAACTGTTTGTGGACAAGCAGCTGGATTTAAGGTGCCATGGTTCAGTGTCTTGTCCAGGGACGCCTCAACACAAGGCCAGATGACTTCCCTACCAACACTCCCACAGTCACCTCTCAGGGTAGTAATGGTGCATGTATTGGTCCTGATCTTTTCTCTCTGGTGTGTAACACACAGGAAGCACCTATAGATATTGTGCTGTCTGTTGCTAACACCACTGTGACACTGGATACAGAGGAGTGGATCACATAAAAAATGCGTACAACCCTAAGTGACTACACCACCGTGGTTCACTGTGCTGTTGCACGGTCACATGTATGTGAGCTCGTCTGACTTGGGAAGATCCAGATCCAAAACCTACCTAGTATAATGACACTGAGTATAATCTGGACATGGCCATTAATTAAAGCTACTATATGCCACTTAAGCAAGCACCACCATGAGACTTAAAATCAATTCACACTGCTCCACCCAGCGCTTTATCTCTGCGCTTGCTTTCTTTCTTGATTCTCCTATGGTACGCCACGCTCTGACCAGCTGATCAGGTATTAGCCATTATCAAATTATAATCAATAAAAAGCTGCTAATACTGTAGAAAGTGTTACACTTTCCTGATCGGTTCTGAGAGCGAGCCACTCTGCAGCACAGTGCTGGGATGTGAGTCAGAGTTCATGGGACTGCACCTTTTCACAATAAGATACATTTGGGCATTTCTAAATAATAAATAATTAAATACAGAAATGACAGATTGTAGATTTAAACATTTTTGGGAATCTGTGTGGAATGCTAGTTCAGTTTGGCCTGATCCTGAATGGAAATGAGAGCTAATCACTGGGCAGCTAGATTTGCATATACAAACATCTCTAAAGCTACAAAATCACACCCTGTTTATGAAATAAACAAAGTTACAGTGAGTAAATTAATATGTTATTACTGACATTTTGATAAGAATTATGACCAATCAGCAGCCACTTGTGTTTACAATTCACAACTAATGCTAAAATATTTTACTGAAAAAGCCTGTGATCCAGATCCGTTCCTAACATGCACCAACCCATTAATGTTGTAATGTATCATTACACTACTGGAACTAATAGTGGCATTATTACTTGTATGCTGTGCCATAAAAGAGTGTCCCAAAATGAGGCTCATCCCACTCTGCCAAGAAACAGAATTTGGAATCGAAACGGTCGTATCTGAGATGGTTAAAACTGGCAGAAAATATTGAACATTGGGAGCTTCAATTTAAAAATACAAGTAAGAAGCATTACACTGAAACGGCGACATTAGCCAAGACGTACAAGTTGCACCTTTCTCTCTCTCTCTCTCTCTCTCCTTTGTATGTGAATAAACACATAACTGTGTTAATAGACGGGGCGAGAGAAAGCAGCACCATGAGCCAGTATGATCCTCAACAATCACAGTAAAAAGGACTAAATGGACTTTGACTTGAATACCGATAAGAGGAAAAATGATACTCACAGCTCCATTTGAGCTCTTCTTGCTGATCTTAGGGTCCTACAAACCAACTCTCTGCAACTGTTTGTTTATGGGCATTTAAGTGGTTATTTAAAAGGATCTCATTAGTTCATGAATGTATTGTCCTTTTCTATTCAGTGGCTTTTCGGTGGTGACTGTCAGGCTAATTAACATATAGAAAAAGGCCCTGAACGCCTTACCAACATACAAGTAAGAAGTGAGCCAAAGAGAATAAATCCTCACACCCCAAACACACACTTACTAAAAGAAATGAAGCCACGTGAAAGTAAAATAAGTGTTGACATGAATTATCTTCACTCCAAAAGAGGCCAGCTCGCAAAAAAGCTGAAGTATAACAGTTGATATCCTCCTCTGCTAATCTTAGCAAAAGAGCATTAACATGCCAGTATTATAATTGCTCTGAGTAAACCCTTGATAAGAGTAGAAAAACAAAAAAAAGCCAATTTACCAAAGCAGATAATACAGCTGAATTGCTAAAAAAGCTCCTCTGGCATTACCTGGGTGTTTCTAACACTACAAACTAATCAGTTGTGTTACATTTGTAGCGTTCCAAAACCTGTGAAAATCACAATGTACACGTATTTATTATAAAAGCTGTGAATGCAATGGAAATGTATTCGCTTGAGTTTCATTCTTGTCTTGTTTTTCTTGTTTTGTCTAATTTTATCTCTGTAAATAATCTCATTCTGACTGCATCTAAACGTCTTCTAGTGCCTTACAGGTGCTATGCACGCGAGCTTGCTGCTTGATCCTTTTACAGCCAGGAGAAACAACCTTTTGTTTTTCTTGTTCTACGTGCCACATCTGTAGGAGAGTAACTCTACACAGAGCTGCCACGATGTGTTAACGGAACAGCCCTATAATAGTGAAAAGTATGTACAGCACCCTAAGGTATTGTTTGGCTAGATTGTTGTTCTGCATCTACCTTTTCATTTCATTTTTTACTTTACGTATAACAAAACTTAGTTTACGAAGTGGGAAAAAAAACTTACTGCGAGGGGTAATGTGGCCCGCTCTTCTCACAGGAACCCGTCTCTCTCTGTAATGACTGTGCTGCCTCTGTATCCAGTGAACCTTCAAACACAGAGCAATGAGTTAAGTAATAACTTTAAGGCAAAAAAACAACAACAAAAGAAACAAATAAAATTCACTCTGCTAAGTTTAGTGTCCACATCTTGACCTAAATAATAATCGACGCTCACGCGCTGCAGCTCTAATAATCTTCAGCCACTTCTGACATTCGTTACTTTCACTGTGTGTGGCGTTTTGTCTACGACTGTGGGTGCATGAGGATAAAAGTAAAACAGTGCAAAGAATGAAGCAAAGGAAATATTTTGTTCCATTCTGTCTCATATTACTTTGAAAAAGGGAAAATCCGTAACACACGGAGAGCTGGGCATCTTTATGGAGGAGAGTAAAAGGTTGCCTCTTCATTAGTTCAAAGAGTACTCGCTCATGCTCTCCTTTGCTGTCCCATTGTCCTGGGTTAAAAGCAACGAAAACACCCCCGCCTCACCTACACCTCGCTCCTACACACACACACGCACACACACACACTCACACACGTCCTTTCATAGACCACTGCTTGCAGCTTTGATCTGATAAGAGGCTGGTCCTTGTGAAGGTGGACGCACTAAATCAAACAACAGATCACAGACACACACACACATATCAGTGTCAGGCCACTATTGTCCTCTTACACTTAAATCAGAGTGGAAGAGGTTGAAAATAAATACTATTGAGAGGCGGCTGTGGTCTTTTATGTCGTAAAAGCCTGCTTGCTTTATTTTCCCTTCATGTTCTTCAATTAGATTCAATTAACAAGAGTGAGGAGCTGGTCTAAAGTAGCAAAGAAGACCGGTTTAGGGCGGAGCTAAGAACACTATACATGAGACATTAAATAGCAAACACCTCCGATATGTGTACGGTTATAAATGTGATCAATCAGACTGATCATCCTATTGGAACTTATAGTTTAGCTTTAATTAAGAACTTCACATGACCACCTTCCGTACACAAAACAACAATTTATAATTCAAAAGAGCGACGTACAGTATTCACACAGAGAGCAGGGAGCAAACGGCACATGTGCACACGTTGCATCGAACTTGTTAAAACCTCTCCAGCCCCTCCTCTGGAGGAGCAGTCAGGACACGGTGATCAATACACATGATAGGGAGCTAATCCCTCTCTGTCAACCCTGGTCCTGCCAGCTACTAATGGCACACACGCACTAAGAAGCGCTGAATGTGTGTGTGTGCGCATGTAGGCGTGGGCCTTAATGGCAGATAGAGACTCTTTAGGGACTGTTGCTCAAGGTTAGACTCAGGGGACGTGGGGCAATTGACCACACTGTCTGTGACACTGACCTCTCCGCTGTCAGCGCATTCATCATCCAGCTGCATATAGACAGCAAACACACGCACGCACGCACGCACACACACACCCCATTACAAGAAGCATGTCCTGTGTACAGTACACGCAAACGTAAAATGGCCAAAGAAAAAAGCATGCTTCATGAGAATACGCCTCTTCTTAAACAAATGCTGCAATACAAAGTAAGTTGGTGCAACTTCAGCATCAAATGCAAAAGAAAATGACAGTTCTACCTTCAAAATAAAAGCCTAGCTGAATGGGAGAAGAGAGAGCAAGGTTTGAGATCAATGAAAAAAGACAAAGTCAGGACATATAAAAAGATTAACTTCTTCGGAAAAATTGTTTTTCCAGCACCGAGGGAGGAAAAGAGAGAGAGAGCCGGAGCAGTTGGCTGATTGAAAAGCTCGACCTGGCAGAGGCACGATGTGGATGTGTGAAGGAGGAGAAGGGCAGAAGACAGACAACAACACGGAGGGAGTAAATATACCCACAAATATGGGTCTATAGAACAGAAGTCAGTGATGAAGGAAGGTGGTGAGGAAACAAAAAACGAGAAGTGTGACTCCCATGTCTCTATATGAATGAGTGTATGGGCTGGATGGCAGGCAGCTGCAGCGGTGCGATACGAGCTGAGCCGCACAGATATCAGCGCTGACATTTTGGGCTTCGCTACCCACCCACGGTCCCCTGGGAAACGAATGGTGGTGGCAGTGGCCGCATGCCCCTCCTCACGCCCACCCCAAGCTCACCCCTCCAACTACCTGTCAGTTACAATGGACGTGCTTCTCGACGCTCTGTCGGCCCAACCCTGGCCAGACCCATTACGCTACACTGTGCCACATGCTGCACTGTCAGCAGCGCCCAGACCCTGATGTGCTGCTGATCCCTATCTGGTCCTCAAACGCAGCGCGCACCACCCAACCCCCCCCCCCACTCTCAACCAACTCTCTGCCTCTTCAGTCTCTCATCTCTAGCTGCCAGACTGATAACCCCGGCCACAGACAGAAAATAACAGAAAAGAGGTTTTGTGTGTGTGTGTGTGTGTGTGTGTGTGTGTATTTTCACCAACCAGAAGATGAACAGTAAAACCAACACAGACGCCTAAAAAAAGTCTGAGTTCTATAGTAGCAAGGAGCAACGGCAGGGAGGGGGAAATTGCATAAATTGAAAGAGGAGAAAGATAACGGGGAGATACACTCTGGCCCCTCCTCTAGCCATTTTTTAAGGCACCTCTTGGCCCCCTCTCCCTCCTTTGCCTCACCCTCCCCTTCCTCCGCCTCCCCACCCACCCCTGGGCTCTCTGATGTGTTGCTCACTCCATTGTGTCAGCCTTCAGAAGTGCTCAGTTTGAGTGGCAGGCCGTCACAGATCAGTTCCCTGCTAAAGCGGCCCGGCAGGCCGGGGTGACGGGCCAGGAAGGGATCTAAGTGGGGTTTATCAGCGCTTCTTAACGCCTCTCCGGCTCCCTGACACAAAAGAGAGGGGGTATTAAACATCTAAAGCAAACCAAAAAGCGTGAAAGCTCCTTATAGGGCCGCGGGATTGTGGATGTGACTAGAGTCTTAAAAAAATAGTCCAAAAAAAAAAAGAAAGAAAAGAAAAGGAAAAAATAAGGAGTGGAAAAAAGCACACAAATGCTTTAGCACTCAGGAAGCACTGAGGGAAGATTCTGATGTTTTTTCTGTCCTGGGTGGAGAGAGAGAGATGCAGAGAGACATCTGTAGCATCAGGATGGAACTAAGCACGTAAAAAGTGGCTTAATAATGCTTTATAACTAGCCACCTGTTCTTTTTGTGAAGACACAAGCGCACACACTCAAAGTGTTACTGACATTTACAGCATTGTTGAACAACACAATGATTAAAACTGCTTAGCTTGCCTCAACGATCATCGACTAAAGGTGGGTTGACTATTATGTTCACACTCACACAGGAAGCTGCTGCATTTTTCCCACTTTTTTCCAAATCTTCCTCAAAACAACAAAGAATTTTGATAGGATTCTTATAATTAACACAAATAAATGTGACACCACTTAACCCTAACCCTAACCCTAGATTTCTCACAGGGACAACAACAAACAGGTGGTCTTAGAAGCGTCGTAGTGGTACAGTGGTCCTACAGACCATCCCTTCTTATATCTGCATTGCAGAAATGCCAGTATAAGTAACTGCATTAAATGTGGCACAGAACCCCCATCAACAACAAATGGATTCAGTCACAGTACTTTGTCGCTACATGTAATAATATGGAACTTCTCTATCAGCTGTATTTTAAACTAACGCTAAAATGAGGCGGTGCTTCGTTGGATTAGTTAGATGCAACATCGTTTGCTGTGAGGAAACCGACCGTTTCTTTCCTAGCTGTGTTCAGTGTTTCAGTTTGCTAACTAGAAACCTGCACGCCAGCTGTGAACAGTCCAACACTGACCTCTCTCAGTGCAAACAGGCTCGTTACTCCCAGTTAAAGAGGCTGCAACAATTAGCCGTGGCCTTCACACAGCTGCAGCAAAGATTACCTATAGACGAATGTTAAGACAAGGATGTCAAGAGACTGGGACACATTCTGTACAGTGATTTTCTTTATACGTGTATTAAATGTGTAGTTCCCAGCAGGTACCTGTGTGTGTATGTCAGAAGCTGGCAGGGGGTTAGCATCGCAGACATTTTGTAAAAGGTCATAGTGGAGTTTAGTCAGAGACAAGTCTGTGTATTTGAGAATGAAACTGGAAGGTATGATAGTCGGGATGGTAGGAAGAGGGTCACCGGGGGGGACGCGGGTCTCAGGTAAACATAATTCAGAGGAGATGAGACAGAACACACGGAGATGATGTTTCTATCTAGTCGCCCTACAGGTATTGTCCTTTGTGTTTATATTGCTTTACATATTATGTTGATGTATTTGCTTGCGTTTCGTTTAGGTTACAACATATCTGTATGTGTTGCCTGTGGGAATTCTTGTTTGCATTGTGTCTATTGTGTCCTTATCGGTGTGTTGTGTCTGAGCCCTCATATGTTTGTGTTGAGCTGTTTTTCCACAGCCTTGCTAATTATGTCATTAGCAGCGCTGATTGTTGCTTTGCTGGCAGAGGGCTTCATCGGCCGGGATTACATGCTAGCAAAATCACCTCCTCCTCCTCCACCGACGACAAACCACCATGGACCTCTACTGTGTGTGTGTGTGTGTGTGTGTGTGTGTGTGTGTGTGTGTGTGTGTGTGTGTGTGTGTGTGTGCGCTGTAAACAATAAGCTGTTATAGTGCCGAGCTCCACTCCTATGGACTTTAATTCAGCTTATTGTTTAAAATGACTGCCAGCAGGTGCTGGAGATCCCACTGATTTATGAAAGGTGTTTATTATTCCTGTGTTGTCATATTACTGTTATATGTATGAACAAACACAATTTATGAGTTCAACTCAAATCGCTTTCGTTTTGACATGAAACTTTTCATATTTTACAATGTATTATCACTAGTTTGTTGTGTTTCCACTTTACTGTATACATTTTGTTGTTTCTACAATATATACACTATATAATATATAGACATAGATATATATATACACACACACACACATATATACATACATACATATACAACAGGTTTTAGAAAGAATAGTTCCAGCTTTATTAAATAGTATCTTATTCAATATTTTTCTATTAAATCAAAAATGGATTAAAAGCATTTTATTTGTGGGTATTCCTTAAAGTAATATGAATGATTTCATCATCTAATCATATATATTAATATAAATCTTGTCAAATCAGAAGCATTAACATAACGCAGTATGGGCGAAGAGCTTGATTTTTCATTATCATGTTCAGAAGCAGCAGGTGACGAAGCCATCTCCAATTATGGTCAGTTTAATGGCTTGTTCTGGACATTTCAACCATATCACTATATATTTAAACTGTAAATGTGGACATTTACACACTATGGGCAGTTTTCTTTGAGCGTACTGTAGAAAGGACACATCAACACAAGGTTCTACACTGTGTGTGGCAATGTGAATAAAAAGGACTTATTTCTTTGTATCTGGTCCGTATTATGAGCATTCACATTAGGCACAAACAATTCTGGCATTATACGTCAGTTTAGCACCACCGTAGCCAACGTGTGGAAATGTTGCGGCACAATGATGAACCGGTAACTACGTCTTTCATTTTAAACAAAAATAAGGTCTCCGCAGAATAACATCAAAATGTGCAGCCAAAGGATGGGTAATCTTCTATATTACTGTAACTACGTGACTGTGCACGTAATTTATTTTTCAACTAATTCATTAGTGGCTTCTACCAAGTGACTCCCCTGCTATGCAAAGCAGAGCACAGTGTGCAGTGCACGGTGACTCTGCACAGACAGAAACCTTATCAAAGGTGAGTTCATGGAATATAGCTCAGGTCTGGGTAGCTGGCCAGTTGCTGTTGCTAACGCACTGTAAATGAGTTTAGCAACACGTGACCCTCCAATAATTAATCTTGCATACAGATTATTTATAGACTAGACTATGAAAGTAAAGTGGCCTTTCAGTCTGATTCCTGTGAGGTAAAATGGAATGGTCATCCAGGTAAAGAGGTTTTTCTACCGGGTTCAAGTTAGAGATATTAGAGACATTTTCTTTTGTCTCAGTCTGAATAAGCGTAATAGTCAACCAACAGAGCACAGTGGAGAGGTGTGCAAGAACACTGTCTTGTAGGGAAAGGCAGTGTCTAAGTGTGCGACTGTTGATTATACAAAACATTTGTGCAATCCATTAAATTTGAGACTCATTACACAATGTGGGACATTTAAGGGCTGCAAATTTATTTTCAGCTAAAGTTACGATGGTAGAAACGTAATTAAAGTTACAGTTTAATGAAATCATGAACCATACATGGAGTCACTGGAGACTGTGCATAAATTACTTCAATTAATCACACGCACACTGATTCAGATGATAACTCTAAATCAGAAAGTTTGGAATTTTCCGCTCTCTCCTACTTTCTGTTTGTATCTTTCTCTTGCTCCTGCTTGTGTGTGTGTGTGCATGTCTGTCCTCCTGTGTGATAAATGTACTGTTGCTTTGTGTGCTTTTTCTTTGCGCGTGTCACTGAAGGAGCAGCGTGTTGGGGAAAGGACCAAAGGTCTGATGCCCTCTGGAGAGAGGACAGGACCAAAGCTGCATCTCTGACCCTTCCTCCCATCCCTCCTCTCTCGCCCCGCGCTGTCACGGGATGTCTCCGAGGATGACGGTTTCCCTGGCAACAGAAGCCCGGTGAGGAGGCAGCATTGTGCGCTCCGAGGGTGATGCAGAACGGCTTGTTGAAAGTGGCTTAGGAGGGGGGCACAAAGTGATATCGGGTGGAACAGGAACACGAACTACACAAGCAAGGTAAACAACTTTCATCTATTACTCACCACATGGCTCTATTCCTTTTTTTTTTTCCTCCCTTCTCGCTAATCAACACTAGACTCTGATTAAAACAGCAACGCCAGCCAAATGAACTTCCATTTGCATATACATGCTGTGTAAAATCAGAACCGATGCCAGAGTGTGAATTCACCTTGACGTGGCCATGTTAAATGTATCAAACAGTCACGTCTAAGTAGCTGAACGCTCTGATTTGCTGTAGTTACAAATCCATTTCCCGCTGTGTTACACAGACAGAGTCAGGCCAAAAAAAGAAAGAGAGAGAGAGAGAGGAAAAAAACAACCTTCTTTTGGGAACATACAGCTTGATCCACTATGAAGATCCTACTGCGTGAATGGATATTTTATTGAGCTGAGAGTTTTTTTTAGTGGTACAGTTAATACTTACCCCCGCTCCAGTCGAAAGTCTGTTCTCAAAGGTGTCTCGGTCAAAGCGCCCCCTGCTGTCTCGCAGGGTGTACAGACGCTCCATGTTTCCAACCTGCCAGCAACAAAATCTGTTTATAAAACAGCAAACCTTCGAGGCACCAGTGCTTATTGTTATTTATCATTTAATTGACCGACTGTGACAATGCAAAAAGCTGCATTAGGCAAATGATGGAAGCGTTTCCATCATTACTAACAGACAGGTAGAGTGTGAAGGTCGAACACGCAACATATTTGGCCATCATCACCCATATGACCCTTTGTGCGACGTGATTTCAGTGCATCCCTTCGGGCCATCTGTCTTGTGTGGGTTTTCTGCTAGAGGTGGTCCAAAATCAAATAGCGCACAGTTTATCTAACCTTATCCTGGGCTTTTCATTTCCAAGCCTTATAAACTCGATCGTATTGACCGCCTGGGAGAGTTAGAACTAACTAAGTGAAATCTACTCGGCGGCAATTGTGCGCAAGGCGCATGTTGTGTGTGTGTGGCTTGCTGATTCTATCTTCCTTCACTTTCATTCTCTCTATTCTCTGTCCCTGAGGTGCATCAGGGCTGAGACTGCAGAGTAAATTGTCCCAAATTGAGTTCCTTCTTGCCGGCAGATACAGGCCACATCCCGACCGTTTAGAGCGAGACAGAGAGAGACGCAGAGAGGGCGAGAGAGAGAGAGAAAACAATCACAGCACACATCACTCGCTTGAAATTTTTCTCTCTAATTTCTCCCTTTGCCTTTCTTTTTTACTCACCCTCCCCGTCTCTCCTTCTTTTTCCCTCCTCTGCTGATTTCCCTGCTGCCTCTCTTTCTTCTCTCGGCACATTATTCTTCGGCTTCTCCCTCTTTATATCACTCCCTGTGTGTCTTCCCTTGTCTTTGTCTGCTGCGATAGGTATACATCAGTCTCTCCTTGCTCAGCTTGGCTTTTTCTTTCCTTTGATGAGTCTCTCCTTTGTACTTATTCTCCCTCCTCTCTCTTTTTTCTCTCCGTTCTCTCTCAATCTCAATCTGTTACCTTTTTCCATGTCCCCTACCAACAGCATTTCCCTTTAGTCACAGTCTGTCCTTCCCTCAACCCAGCTTCTTTCCCTACTCTTCATCCCTCCTTTGCTCTCTCATCCCACCCTCCATGGATGACTGTACCCGGTGACATAGTACCCATCAGCACAGGCCTCCTGGGTAGAGGAGTCTCGCTCAGACAATAATCACACAGTAAGTTTATAAAGCTGGCAGCCCAGCTGAGCTGAGCTGAGCTGAACTGAGCACACGCGACTCCCCTGATGCCGGCACACTCCATTTAACTCAGCAGGGGGACCGCAGGCTGGCTGGGGCCGGCGTGAAGCATGTGACAGGGATGGGGATGACAGCAGGTTTTGGGGAATAGGGGGAGGCTCATGATGGAGCGGTGACATCATCGGGATGAGGAAGAGTGGCTGGAGCTGAAACCTGTGCTGCCGCGCATGTTGGACTTTTGGTTTGGGCAGAAAGTTGCTTTTTTTGCTTCTTAAGAAGACGCTCATCTGTGCATGGTCCAGTGTCCTCGAGACAATAATGTCATGTTTAGTCGTTACGTTGTCCAGGTTTTCATATATTTGTTACAGAGATTCCTACTTCCACCAAGGTGAGGTGAATGTAATTTTGAGATTTAATTTCACTGCTGATAACCACAGACTCATGCGGCACCATGAGAACGGGAACATTGCCACCAGTGGAACAGACAACACTTTGGGTGATTGGATAGACTACATAGACTTCATGTGAACTTTTGCTTCTTGACTTGAGTATCACAGGACATTAAGCAGCTTTAAGGTCAGGTCTGGATTTTATTGGGTGAAGTTGTATTCCTATTTCTTCCCTTTAAATGAATTAAGACATTTCTCTACTCAGTGTGCATGTCCACCATCTCCCATCAGTGGGAATCATTTGCATCCTTGCATCTCACATATCAGATATGAGAGATCAAGCTGGCATGATGAGCAGAAGAGATTTTAAAAAGTGTAGCCAAGAGTGTATGTCATCTTTTCTCTGCTTTAATCGACACTGGGTTTCTGAGTACGCTCTTACACAGACCACACGGTCAACAGCAGGGACTACTTCTTCAGTAGGATGTGATTGCAATGAGTTATCAGGATATGAATTTCAGGAAAAACATGCTACTGTTGTTAAATGTTTTCAATGTAACCTCTACTGTTAAAACTGATAAAACCAAAACCATTTATCTGGCTAAATACCACTAAATGAGACAAGATCTGTAATCATTTCAAATTTTAAAAACAGCCGGTGACCCGCACAAATAAACAACCCTTTTTTTTGACTAATGTCAATTTCAGCTTGACATTACAGTGTGTGTATGTAACATACACACAAGTGCATACAGTGATGTATGATGCTGCACATAAAAATTAGTGAGCAATTTCAAACCAACCACAACAAACACGCACACCCTCTCAAATCTACACACACACACACACACACACACACACACTAGTGCCCTGCCAGAGTGGGTTCACAGCAAAACAATATGAGGCCAATCAGGGGACCATTGGTATGGCTCTCCCTCTGCTAATGAAGGCACTTTGAAAAGGTAATCTAATTCACCAGCAGCAATTAAGGCTGGGAGCGCCTTGTCACTATCAATTATCTGCTCCTTCACTCATGTTCTCCAGTGCGGACGCTGAGCCAGCCTGACACACAGCACTGTCGGACAAATCAACCCCATCAGCCAGCCAGTCACCGAGAGCACTAATCACGAGAGTGTTCAAACACATGCACACGTACGGTACGTAAGACACAGTTGCTCATGTGACGACAGGTACTGTGTGCTTGAAATGTTGCGCGATGAAGTGAGATCAACATGAACGGGGACGCGGGAGACACGACAGACGGTAAAATACATGTAGTATTGGTTATGGATTGATACAACCCAAATCTAGGACTAAACGTGCACACACACTGCACGTGAGGTAGACAGTAATTGAGTTGGCACTGCAACCTTGATCATCCACACATTGTCTGCACCTGTAATTCTTATATTGTCACCATTGTGTTTAACAATACATGCTGGACCTGTTCTGTCCTTGAGAGCTACCAATAACCCAAAGCAGATGTAATGTATGCGTTTGCATCCTTGGGCAATAAAGTTGATTCTACTTTGCAGATGCATCGTAACAAACAGAAAAAAGTTCTTATCTTTGTCTCTAAAATATTTCTTCTAGATACAAAAAAGCTTATTTAAGATTTCAAAATGTTCCAGAAATTTTGTTTGAAAGATTTCAGCTTGAGCTGCAAAACAAAACCCTTCGGACTTATTGCCAAATTTTATTTTAATATTCTTAACTTGAGGATGTACAGTCGTCTTGGTGTACAGAGATCTTTATTATACTGTATACCGATTACTAAGCACCACAAAGGAGAACAGGCAATGATTTAACGGCACAAATGCGGGCTTGACATGTGTTAAATATACAGCAACACATAAGTATCTCAGAACTAATTATAAAAAATATATTATTTGGGTCTTATTTGAGTGTTGTTTTCATTTTGAATTTCGAATATTAATTCATTTACCAACCAAAAGACAGGTGGCTGTGAAAGAGGAGGTTGTCTCTAATCGCAGGTGGCAGGCCAACAACTGTAAAGCCCCACATGTTTACGTGCAATCTCCTTTTTTTCTTTTGCTGCCATATTTCTCCTAAAGTTGTTTTAATAGACAAAGTTCAGACTTCAGTACGCTTACTGTGAAAATGTGTTTCAATTCTCAGAAGACAAGGCAAAGACAGTAGTGAGCAGCACAGTTTTCCTCTGGGTATTTCTATCTGAGGTCACAGTGAGTGTATCCCAGCACGCATTAAGCAGAAAGCACAGAAATACCCTGAAAAGGCAACTGTTCAACAAAAAGCTGTTAAATAGAGCACATTGAGGGTCACTGATTCTTTCCTTCTACTGTGGTTATATCTTTATTTCACAACTGATAACCTCTAAAGTCTAAAAGATCTCTTTAAAAAGAGTCGATTTGTCTACAATACATTTCATTTGGCTGCACAAATACACAATGTGTTCACCAATGATTCATCTGACCTCTTAGGTAAAGTCCGTGTTTTGACCATCTTCTTTATTATAGGTTAAAATGTGACGATCCAAGTCCAGAGAAACATGAACTACAGAACTTCAAACTCTTTCTGATGGTTTTCTAAAGCATGAAATGAAGATTAAATGACACTGATACAGTATGGAGGCACAGCACCCTGACCTGTCACCCTCTTCTTGCACTGAGCACAACGCCACAACACAATTAGACCTTCAGACTCCAGACAGAATATTAGAGCAAGTAAAAGCTGACAGACAAGACTATTCAAAATGCTCTTCACCGGTCCTTGATTGCTTGACTGAAACTCTCCAACGCATAACCTTAGTCCAAAGCACTGATGAAGAGCAGATTAGCATGACAGTGGTGCTGCTGCAGAAGGATGCTGAAAGGGACCATATCTGAGCCCGTGTTGCTGCAGGAAATCAACTGCTGTGTACTGATTAATATGGGAATATCAATTTAATATAATCTGAAAATGAAAAGTGTTGAAATGTTCTTTCAGATAAGTAATCATGTCTTTTTCATCAAGAAATCTATTAATAAAATGGTCTACGACACTGTACAGACGCCGCTGTTACCTTAAGAAATAAATGTGAACTATAGGTTGCAGTGGGCGATTGTATTACAAAGTGCAAGGTGAACTGAGGCATAGCTGCGTAAACCTCTGTTAAAAGTTGCACAAACGTGTGTGTTTTTCGGTCTTCTGTTTTTGTCATCGAACAACAAAAGGCGGACAATGCGCACTTTAACATGATCCGCTGCTGTGAATGCAGGCAGAACTCTTTAGATATGGAGAGAACATGCAAATTACGAGCAAACACGCCAGCAGCAAGTGTATAAAGGAAACTGAGTAGGCTGTACAACGTAGACTATGATAAGGAAACCAGCTATGACTCTCTCTTGGATCAGCTACGCATCTAACTGCTGCTGCTGAGATGAACAACTAATGAAGCTCCCATAAGGACGAAATATTGGACTTCAGCATTCTGGACTCCAACCAAAAATCACTAGCAATTATGTGAGCTGGAAGTCAGAGCAATTAAAAAGAGTAACAATGGATTATTCAATTAAACAACAGAATTTTAATTATCCCATAGTGGCTTTTTATTTTAGTTTAGAATCGTACCTAACTCACAGCCTGAGGAAGCAGCGCAGCTACAGTCAAACGTTCATTGTGCTTCACGGTTGGCTTCTCCGGCTGCTGTGTTCACAGAGATCAGCACAGCTAATCTGCCTGCTTCCAACACAGGGCGTGGACAACAATAAAAACACAATATCCCTATTTTTTTATTTCTATCTAATTGTTTTTAATTCTGAAATTCTCAAACCACCTGGATTGAATACGTATGCAGACAGGTCCGGTTCAATTACCTTTAAACTGTACCTCAACACAACAGCTGCACACAGTACTTTTCTTCTATTCAGTCACTGGTTTCTCCAGATTTATCATTAAAACACAGAGGTATTACACATTTTATTCATGTCTGTATTTTTTGTTTTGATTCTTTGCAGTTCTTCCACTGACGCCCGTGCGCCCTCTTGAAGTGTCAAATCACATTATCACATAGCTCATAACTGAAAGGCCCAAACATCAAAATTCAAAACAAGTCACTTAAAAGAAAATAAAGCAGAACAAGAGCTGCAGATATTATACTGCACAGTTTTGTTCCTTAAAGTGTTTTTTCTATATTTTGTTTATTTTTGTATTTGTTTGCGTCTTTTAATTGTTTTTTTTTTATTCGCTAAAAGCTTAAAATTGATTTAATTTGATAGTTTGTTAGTACGATTCCTTAAAATAGATCCTTCCTGCTTTTACCTCTTTGAATAATACTCGTGGAGAACTGTTTATCTCCACACGGAGAATGTGCTGTTAAAAATATTAGTTAATCGTTATGGATTACATCACTGATCATCCGACACCAAGACAACAAGACGAAAACAGACTAACTGCTAACTGCTTATCCTAACCTCTTACTTCAGTTTATTGTACAGTATCAATGAGGGAAAAAAGTAAACCTCATATTTCAAGAAGCTGTAACCAGCAGTTTTAGCAGAAGATAGATGTTAAAAGTGATAATATGGGAAATGTTGCTGAATCAGCTAAGGCAAGCAAAGGCCACAGTACGAGTTTTTGCTGAGGTAAAACTTTGATCTGCTTAACTGAGGTGAAGAGAATCACAGTTTCATTTCTTTATAACCTGAACAAACTGGAAGGACACAACTATTCCAGATGTTGCCATGTCGTTTAAGTATGCTAAGCTGCGTTCACTGGCAGTCTGTTACTGACAGTTCATCATTAAAACACATTTTATTCATGTCTGTGTTTTTTGTTTTGATTCTTCGCCGTATGAGCTCTGTTATTTCGGTTTGATGCCGTCAAACCGTTTTTAAACAACAACAACATATACGCCGAGTTTGAGGAGATTTCGTCAGATTATCGACACTTCACTCAATCATCAGCACACAAGCAGCTGGAGGACTGCTCCGAAGAGTAATGATGCAAATATAATGATCTCATATTGATTTGTGTGTGTAAGTAAACTGAACTGAAAGGCCAACTGAAAAACTGAAAAAAAAACTTGTCCAAGGGAAATATCAAATATCTACCAGGCCGCTATAAATCAGCGGCCCGGTAGCTCAATGGGTTAAGCGGTTAAGCGGAAGTAGGGGGTCGCAGGTTCGAATCCCGTCTGACTCCTAATCCATCCTCTACCAGGTGTGTCCCTGAGCCAGACACCCAGCGCTAGCTTTGGATAAAAGTGTCTGCCAAGCAAAGTAAAGCAAAGTAAAGTAAAGTAAAGTAAATTCAGAACATAACAGAAATGTAAGTGAGACACGCACACACGCACACACAGTGAAATCAGCGTAAGAAAACTGAGCGTCTGTAGACAGAAAATACTTTTTTTTTATTATTACAAAAATACATAAAGCTGCACTTATCAATTATTTTTATGTAAATAGCAAATCAATTTACTATGCAAACTTTAAAAGGAGTCGCTTGACGGTGAGTTCACACAGAATTATCACCCAACCATGTAGTTTCCCTGTGTTTTAGCATCCTCCAGCTCGAAGTTGCACTTTCACACATGTAGCAGACAACAGACGACTTTCAGACGAGTTCTCACTTTCTGAAAGACGCCGTCTAATTTAAGAGCTGCCCTTCAACACAAAACTATTTGGTGTGACCAGGTGCTACTTTTAAAGAGACACCATCATAGCTCAGTGGGTAGAGCAGTCGTCTTTCGTCGTTCAGGGTTCCAGTGCATATCTGAAAAACGGTCCTCGTCAACCTTGTTTCCAGCAGCGGAGATTGTGACGTTTTTTCAAGGGTTGGGAGCTGCAGCTCTTTTTAGCGCAGAAGATGACACTATGACACTACTCATCAGGTTCAGAGAACAATGAGAATCAATATGAAATGGTACAGACTTGTACATTTCTAATAATGGGCTAATATTTTTAGTGGGATTTAGGGGGTACGTTGGTGGTAACACATTTTTGAGCTATCACAAACCTCAGGCCAACAAAGACAGATATCACTATAAAGATGAAGTTGGTGGATCAGCTGGTATTTCAACCATCTTATAAGCAGAAACATCCACAGACGCTGTTTGACCGACTGCTGCTGACGGCCTCCAACAGACAAACAGATCAGAGGAGGCAGAAGTAGAAAATGATGGAGGATAAACAACAACAAACGCAGACATCAAAAGTCACCGAAGTGGTGTGCGAGAGCCACGTGAGGTAGCCCACCCTATGGAGAACGCAGCAGCTGGTGGGTAAACTAACAGCCCTACAGGGGCTGTGGCCTCCACAGCTCTGACTATGGTGAAGGAGAAAGAGGAGGTGGGAGGAGGGCTGGGTGAGGGAGGGGGGCTCCTCCAGGCTAAATGGGGTGAGCAGTTAAGCCTTGTTGGTTACAGTATTGGCAGGAAATGCAGGAGATGGGAGGGGGAGCGCGTTACTGTGCAACTTGTTTATTTATTTCAGTCCAGCTAAGATGACAAGTCAGATGATCTCACAATGTTTGAAAAATTACATTCAATGATTCCAATTGACTATTGGTCAACATATTGTTGCAGGTCTTGAATCAGTAATCTGGTCACAGGACATATAAATAAATCATAAACACTCTAATTAGTTGATACTCGTTATTGACTAATTAATAATATTTCTAATATTTAAATATGTTAAAGTCCAAACAGCAGCTACACACTGGTTCCACTCAGTTAAGAATCAGCACTCACAACGACTGAGGTAAAAAGAAAAAAACTACAATCATCTGCCTTTTGGAAATGAAGACTGACATGCACAGAAGCACGTTGTCACTCGCTGGGACAGGATCTTTTTGTTTTCTTTTCACAGCTTCTTAATTTGGGTAAACAAAAAAAAGGAAATTGGCGACAGTGGAAAAGACGCAGCACTCAACAGCAGCAGCAAGTGACGTACATGTCACAAAAGTTCCTCCACCGTGATTCTTATAAACAACCACTTAAATTCTTATTTACTTTCTCCAGTGTTTTATGAATCTAATCCAAACAAAACCTTGTATTCAACAGCAAACCTGTGCAACAGCATGTGAACGTGCTTGTGCGCCTACGCCACCATCTCTTGTCCACCATCTTCTTTTATCTCCTTTATCTTTCTCCTGCTCTCTCTCTCTCTCTCTCTCTCTCTCCATTTCAATATTGAAGAGAGTTTTATTAAGGGCTATACTCGGGCGTGCAGAGGCGCTCTCAGTAATTTTCCTACAAAGTGCTTTAATCCATCAAACGGCCAACATGTGGCCTTTGCAGCCATACATCATCTCAGCCCAGAGAGTGAGAGGAAGAGAAAGAGAGGGAGTGGTAGCATAATTTCTCCTCCTCCTCCTTACCCCATTTCCTTCCTGTTCTTCTTCTTCTCCTCTACCTTCATCTCCCGCCAGACTTTCCCGCCTGGGAGGGAAACCACATCTTCTCCACACATTCCTCAGTCGCGTCCTTCTCTACAAATGAGAGGGAGGTGTGAGCGAGGATGGAGTGAAGGTGGAGGGTGGGGGGAGTAAGCAAAGAGAGAGAGAGAGAGCGAAAATGAAAGAGATGGAGATAGGCGTGAGTGAATGAGTGAATGAGTCTGAGAGAAAAAGAAAGAGATAAGGAAAATGGAGAAAAGCTTACCGGAATGAATAAAATTGGGGACAATAGAAAGTGTGTGTGTACGGCTGTGTGCGTGTGTGTTGTCCATGCTATACGTGGACGGTGTGCGCATCTGTGCTCGCATGAAGAAATAGAAATAGGCAGAGAAGGGGTGGAGATGCGGGGTGGGGTGCTGCATTTCCCAGCATGCAGATGGTGCAGTATCGCCCTCTGTGTTGCCCCCCGGTCAACACCTGCCTCCATTTCGCTCCCTCCGCCCTCTTTGCACGGGAGCAGGACTGAACTCTGGGCCCCCTGACTAATGGAATGGGCCCTCACTTCCAGCCATTAGAGGATTGGTGTCCCTTGCTGTGCCCCTGGGTGCCCTATGGTACAGAAAAGGGAAAGGAAGAGCGAGGCAGAAGATGGTGGCCGCTTCTCTTTTGCCAGACACACACATACACGTGTACCTGGTTATAACATACCAGCCTGGAGTAATCCAGCCAGAGTAAGGCTTGACATAGCTTAGCATCTGACTGAGGCTATTTCTGAGAGGATATTAAAAATTCTGAACCGGGTGGAGCGCCAAGAGGTTTCAGAGAAGCAGCTCTCTGTATGTGTACATCTGTGGCCCCGGCCGATCGGGAAACGATTGTGTGATTTCATTTAGCTGGTAAATCCAGTGCTCTACCTCAATTACATCTGCTTTACTTGGATGGAAAACACACCTCGAGTGTACGGAGGGAGGGAGGGAGGGCGGGAGGGAGGGGAGAGGAGGGGGGGTGGAAGCATGGAGCGAGCTGGGGATTGAATCGCTCGATGAGCTGATATCACATCCGCAGACAGTGAGCCAAGCTGTGCATCAGTAATGTTATGCTAAAGACATGGTAATGATATGGTAATCTGCCAGCAGTATTCCACCTCACTGGAGAGAAGGAGAATCTGGGAGGCCTTTCACCATTGGTTAGAGACCAGGGACTTCCTGGTGTCAGAGTTCAAGACAAGAACTCGGCACACACACACACACACACACACACACACATCAGACTGTTCTTCTGTGTTTCCAAGAGCACTTACTGCCTTGCATTCCCTAGCCCCTACCTGCCTAAGGTCTACCCTCACCCTAACTGTAACCTTAAAGCCAAGTCCTAACTCTCAAGCCCTTTAAAGAGGCATCGAAAAGTGGGGACCAGAGGAAATTTCCTACTTTCCCCAAATTTACTCACCCCCAAGGGCTGTAAGTCAAAAAAGTCCTCACAAATATACTGTAGTCATATGAATACACATGCTTTCACATTAGCTATACAAATACAAGTACCTAATTCTTAAAGCTGCGATCGCAGCTAAAATAAAAACAAAACAACACAAAGACATAATCTGGCTCCGGTTGGATTTGCAAACTCTCCAGTAAGCAAAAATAATATCTCTGAAAGTGCTGTATGTGATGCAAGTTAAAAGTAGGTCGAGTGTATTATAAGTAAGCCTGCAAGCGGAGACTTTTTTTTTTTAATCAGCGTTTAATATCAAGTCACCTTCTTGTCGTTCTGTGGCGCTATAAAACGAGACAGAAAATCATTTATTTTAGATCGCGATCCTGTTGTTGTGCTTCCTCGTTGCGTGTGAAACCCTGCACCTGTAATGGCTGCCATTACCTGTCTAGTCAGAGCAGCTCTTTCTCTTTGGCTCGTTATGATTGCATTACGCCGCCACAGCCTTGGTTAGAGATGAGACTCACCATTGTGTGACAGTAATCTTTGAATCCACATCAGCACAGTCACGCAGCCGTAATAATTACAACCAAGAGCTCCCCCGAGCACGGCACATTGTTGGGTTTGCTTCTTTATTTACATTGGGCTACATTTCACTGCACCTCATCTGATTCAGAAAGAGCAGATTTAGCCTCTAATTTAAAAGGAGGCTGACAAAGTAGGGGGGATTTTGAAACATGTGTAAATGTGCAAAGAGTATGACAAGTGAAAGACAAATATGAACAGATCAACTTCATCTCTTTGTTACCTTTAAGAAATCCCATAGACTGACATGAAAAACTGCAATGCATCACAGTAAATCTGTCCATGTGGCATAAAGACATCAGCTTGGGTATTTTGCTTTGTTTTTCTTTGTATTTTACAGTTGCAAAATGGATATGTCAAGTATGCACAACGGAGCGATGAGATGACATTTTCCTGGATGCTGTACACTAAATCAAAGAGAACAACAATATGTTGAGTGCCAGCACGGAGACATTTGATTCCCATTCCACTCGTGCAGCATTACCACTGGAATGCCAGCAGATATCACAGTCCTCCCAAGCTAGTGCTGGGCTTGTCAGGCTTTTCATTTTACTTTAGTTTTTACACAAAAAAAGAAAAAGAAAAGAAAATCATAGAAAATTGTCGAGCGCCGTCTTCTTCTTGATATACAATATTTACCACACGCAAAGCCCAAATCACAGGTGTCGTAATTAAAGGTTACGACAGGTTTGACTTAACAAAGACGACTTAGTGTCAGTGACATTTAGCATCAGCCTCTGGCGACAGACAGGTAGAAGACGCTAGCAGCCGCCAATTCAGCAGATTGGACCTGGGGGGATTGTGAAAGTGGGGGTTGTCTGGGGCTTCTTTTAGGATATGGTGTTTGTAGGTTGGACAACTTATTAACACACTTCTTGTATATGTGTTTGACAATGGACCACTACAGCATCACAGCCGCCTATCACTAATTTCTGACATGCTGCAGGGTTCCACCATTTCACAAATGTAAAAAACCTGGAGCGACTGCAAATGTTTATCAGACAGTGTGGTTGTCTAAATGAGAAAATGTGTTTTGCTTTTGTTTTTCAAGGTATCGCTGCATCAAGGGATGATCAGTGGTGCATAAATAAAAGCAGGAAAGACTGCAGGAAAAGGTGGCTGTGTTCGTACATAAGGGACAGGGGAAGAAACAGAGAGCGAGACAGGCAGAGAGGAAGACAGAGACAGGGGTGGACTGTCCAATACACTCTTGATAAAGGTCAAACAGATGTTTTATTCATGATCCAGGCAGCAGCCGTAGCGAAGGCACCAGGGCCAAGGTTGAAATGAGCTTGCGTCCCTGTTCCCGAGAGCCGACACTGCACACAGCCTCACACCCGGCCAGCAGACACTCCCACGGACTCTTATCAATAATGTCAAAACACACACACACACACACACCTCCAGTATTACTCATCGATATCTTCAAATCACAGTTTTCTGATTGTCTGCCATGAGCAAAATCAATGAAGGAATGTACATCTGCCAACGAAGAACAAATCACATCATGCCTTAAATGAATGAGGTGCAACTAAAACCTGGAGGAATCTACCTATAAATATTTATACACAGAACTATGGAAAAGAAAAACATATCTAAAATTGAATTAAAAACCTGAAAACATCAACCATTTTGCTTTATTGTTATACTTTGAACATCACAATATTGTATGTATGTGATGCATTTAATGGACATTCGTGTTTTATATGTATTCTAGGGGAAGTATTTTACCCATGAGTTATTTACAATATGTTCTTTAAAGTAAAAGTTCAGTTTATCTGAAGTGTTTATGTTGATTACTATGTCTTTACGTTTGAGAACACGTTGCATAAAAGGTTCCCTTTTAAAATCCAGAATTTAACAGCGCACAGCAGGAATAGATGTCAATTCATAAGGGCTCTCACCTTTTAAATCTTTCCCACTGTGAATCTTTCATGAAAAAGAATCAGAAGTTCATTTCAAAATCTCTTATACCCCCAAACCCCCTCTTTGAACTCATTCAGACAAAAAAAAAAGCAGAACCACTATATTCCACCTAACCAAGACCTGCTTCGAGCCCTTTTTTTTAGTGCAGCGGAGAACATTTTTTTCAGGGAGCTGACACACTTTCAGACTCAACAACCAAAGTAACCTTTAAAGTATTGATGTGGATAAATCACATCAAGTCTTCTGACAAATGGAAAGATTTCAGCATGACAGATTAAAACTCGGGCAAATAGGTAAAGACCCAGTCATCTCCAAAGACATTCATCTGGAGCCTATTCCACACATAGGAGTTTCTCAAAGGCATAAACTGAGGCTGGCTCGACAGACATGTGCGTGTACTGCACGCGTGCCCCTTTTTAGGGTGCATGCACACATACTGTCACTGTGGACAGCGTACTCTACGTGTCTTTGATCAGATATTGAAGCCTGAGAAATGCAGCTGTAATTTAATGAAAGTCAGATATTTCTCAAATGGGAAATAGAAGTCAGCACTTTGGCAGCTCAGCAGAAAGCAAAACACTCAGTAACCAGATTTGGAAAATGCAAATTGTAGGCCCATAGGTGGGGGTAATAACAGGGGTTTTAAAGATCCACTGACCCGCCTGATGAACTCCAGTCCATGCTGCACTGCCAGAGCTCTGGCAGCTCTGATGCCTCCGTCTATACGCAGGGCATAGAAAACATGGCGGTTGGTCCCACGATGCCCCTCTGTGGTCACTACTGTCCTCTGCAGCAGGAAGCCAAGCACCAGAAGCACTGACGTCAACATGGAGCCTAAAAAAAAGCAAGTGACTAATGGTATAATAGGATAGTGATAAAAGGGCTCAAATGCATTTACAAACCTTTTTTTAATGTATAAAATCATCCATGTTTTAGGAGACTGTATTGCATAATAATATAACACCAGAGCAAGCGGTATGACCACATCTGCAGCCTTTTTGCTTTAAAAAGGACTGACATGTTTTTTTTCTGTTAACCCACTAATTAGTGAGTCAACAAATCATCACAGCTCCACATCCAGACAAGGACTGATTCAATTTTCCTGTTCTGTAAATTGAAATGCAACATTTTGTATCATCCTCACCTCACGAGTTCTTTCAATAGAAGTCTAAAACGGATCACTTAAATATCTACTGTATATTAGAAAAAAATAAACACCTACGACTGTAAATATTTAACACTTCAGATGCATCTAACAACACAAATGACTTTATGTAGCGTGGGATTCGGCATCTGAGTACTGAACAACGTCAATTGCAAAACCGTTTGCCCACAGCCACCTCCTCTGTACTTCTGCATGAAATCCAGAGCGGCTGCCACCTACAGCATGCGAGCCACCCACCTGTAGCCATGGAGAGTGAAACGTCCAGGAGAAATCTTTCACCCAGTGCGATGAAAGCTAGAAGTCTGGCACCAGGGGCCCCAAGCGAGACAACGCTCTCTCTCCAGTTCCCAGCCCACACGTTTAATCTCCTGGCCTTGATGCAAATGCTTCTGAGAGCAGAAAAACAGCAGCGCTCTCATTGTGCGAACTAACTTCCCTCTTTAAGCAAAACAGGAACTTTATCAGTGTTCTTTGTGGCTTCACTTTTCCTGTGAATGATGATTGAACAAAATGTTGGTCACATCTCTTATCTCAGTCCCTACTCAACAAGAAATTCACCCTGTGCCCTGTTGGACCAACACAGCATGGAACCATATTAGCAGCTTCAACTCCGACTCCTTTCCATGGTTTCGTAACCAATACTCGTTCAGACCTGTGAAGTTTATCAATTTCCTTTCTACATCTGTTTAACTACTATTCTGTCAGCTGTTTCCCACCTGTATGGCTCCTAAAACACTAAACGGCTGCATTTGATTACACTGATCAATCGCAGCTCTTAATCCAGGTGGTGGCTTGAATGTTGAGGTGAACAGGACTCAGCATGGACCCCGCAACTACATGGCTCCGTTTGAAGAAAGCCGTGATGCTGTCGATGTTATGGCCTGAGTGAAATTCTTGCCACGCTGTCCGACACCTGTCCAACACAGTATTAAAACCACCAGGACATGTGGGTCTTGTGGCTGATTGGTGGAGAGCTGCTAGTTGATTTACTGGTTCATTCATCACAAAAGTACACATTTTCAATTTACTACAGATAAACCTGATAATTGACCTATTGATAATAAAAATAACAGCTTGTAGGAGCAACATACTTCTTCTCTGCAATCTGTCTTGTTTCTATATATCTGGCCTACTTTAACACAACCACTAACAGACAGCTAAACTCCAAACTAGAAGATTAAGATCTCTCTTCTGCTGTTTTCTGTGTTTATCTGACTTATCGTCAAAAGCAGAGTGCCTCCTCCTGCATCCCCCCCCCAAACAACACACAGTGCAGCTGACCACTGTTTAAAGTCCACATCATCCAGTTCCAATCTCCCAAGCTGATTGAAATCGATAACCTCACTTGGGGCTCGAGCCCCAGTCAATCCCACTGAGATGCAGGGCCAGCAGCATCTACCCCACCCAGAGAGGAGCAGGCCTCAGGCAGAGACAAAGTATGCAGGGGTAGAGAGAGGGAGGAAGAAAGAGCCCATGAAACTGGAGTACAGGAGAGCCACATTGAACAGTGTCAGGGCCTCAGGGCCTACTGGGATGCTGATAAAGTACGTGGACATTTTTATAGACAAACTACTTATTTCCGTCCTCATATCGCTTGGGAAGACTGATAACTTTATATTCCTCTCAGGCAGGGGAATGAAAAAGGGGGGGGGGGTGCTTTCAGGAGTTTAATTGATCAAACTGTAGCCACAAGGGGTTTTTTTTCTAGAGATAAAAGGGACTAGCACTCTTCCCTGTACAATACAGAGATCTTTTAGAAAGCAGGGCCAATGAAAAAAGAGAATGTAACTCATTATGCAAAGTCATTACAGGCCTCTGACTATACTCCTTAAAGAGCGGAGTTAATGGTGCAATTGTATCATACAGGATTTCCAGAGGTCAAACTACTGGTCATAAAAAAACATTATTATACAATGTCCAGATTATTTCACCGACCAAAGTTACAGAGGTCAAGCATAAACATCATGACTAGTTTAACTCTCTAATAACAGTAAAACATCATTTTTAACCTGCTTGTGACATATTTTGAAAAGATCAGTAGCCAAGTCTACATCAGAAAGTAACTACAAGAAAGAATTGTGTTTTTCTATGTCAATGCTGGTGATCCACTGCTTGGAGACATGTTACCTATTAAAACTAGCCACCTATCATTTCCTGTCCTTATAAAATGCCAATATACTTGGTAGAAATGTCAAAATGTACCTTTATCAATATATTCAGCAGCTTTAACAGAACTGAGAACATTTTTGCAGCTGTTGTAACAGCAGTAGACAATGTAGTTCAAGAATCACATTACAATACCCGACGGAGAATGTGTGGATATGTATAGATTGTGTTATTTAATGAGATAAATGCAGTGATGAATAATGCTATTAGTGGAGTGTAAATGTAAGTACAAAACTGAGCTACGTTTGCAAGAACAACCAGACACAAGAACAGTTTCTTCCCTCAGGCAATATCACTAATGAACAACTGATTGCTGCTGCTATATGGAGACAAACTGCACACTGATACACACACACACACACACACACACACACACACACACACACAGGTACTGTCTTCTCTTTCTGTCTTGTTATAATTTGTCTGTAATTTGTCTTCAATTTATTGTTTTTTAATACTATCAGGAGAACTTCATGCCCGATAACAAAATGCTGCTACTTTCTATTAAACTTTGTTAATCCCAATTCCAACCATAGAATTTTCCCAGATGTTCTGCACACTTCTGCATACTGTATGTAATCTAGCATCACTCTCCAGTCTCTTATCTGCACACAAATGTAAAATAAAATAATCCTACACATTTCTTCCAACTGATACTGGACTCAATGGATCAAATCTAAAAATTTAAATCAGTCAACTCAGGACAGAGACATGTTTAATGCATAGCCTTCCCTCTTCTAATCCATGGCTGTCTGGGCCAGTGTGCATTAGATGATGAACACAGAAGTTGTAGTAACACAGTTTGGCCACTCTGTCAATTAACTGAAGACGTCAGAACCATGGCGTTTTCAGCTAAGCCATCTAGCCACTTAGTTGTTTCACTGCTACACTGATGTTAAACAGGCCTACAGACCCACACCACTGTGTTTCTCTGCAGCTCTAAGGACAGTCACTGACAACAGACATTCACTGCTTAGCTTACCCTAACTGTAACTATCATAACTGAACGCCTTGAAATTAGGTCTTAACCCTGACCCTGACCCTGACCCTGACGTTGTGTGGAATGGCCAAATGTCCTTCCACAAAATCTAACGTACACACACACACACAAACTGGACCAACAATTTCCCGGACATACATGGACACAATATGAATCTGTTATCTATGGGGATGCATTGCATTGAGATACACCAGGCTGTGGTTTTCTGGTGACCCTAATACCTGAACTTAACAGTGTCACTGTTAATTGTTAGTTACACCTTTGCATTTCTTACCAAGGCAAAATGTCTGTGGTCAGAATGTCTCTAATCTGTGCAAGAGTTCATTTAAACGGCAATGAGAAACACCTGTATAGGCGTGTTCCTCTGGTTTTTATTTCCATTTACAGTGTCTATAAGTTCATCACAGCATCATTGCCGATGGAAGCAAGTAATAACAAGTTAAGCTTACTGAACAATCTCCATGGCAGCCATTATGTTATAAGCATCATTTCACAGTTTCCTCAGAATAAATAAAAAGGGATGGACACAGATCTGAATGAGGCATCAAGTTGGTCTCAATCTTTTCACCGAGTTTACACAGACATATAAAACCAACCTGGTCCAGTGTCTGAAAGACAGAGGATACATCTGAGGGACAGAACAGGAGAGGAGAGGAGAGGAAGGGGGGGGGGGAGTAAAACCGGTTCAAATCTCACTCCCTCCATGTACCATGGTGCCTAGAAAGGACTGACTGGATTTGTAGCGTAGGGGGAAAGAAAGCATTTACCTTTCTCATCCAGGCTTCAGAGTGTGCATGCAGACGGACTGCCTCCTGTTGAGAGCAGAGCAGGTCGATGCATCGTAAAGAAAAAAAACTCCCGACGCGTCCGTTTTTATTGTCTCCACCGAGTCCTGGTAATAAAATGTGCAAACGAGGCCATGCAAAAGACCGCATTTATCGGGCATCTCCTTACTGGACAAGTAAAACGTGCAGAAATAACGACGTGCAAGTCGGTAAAACGAGCACATCCACGACGTGCGGCGGAAGAGGGGATTTTGTAAAGATGTGAGAATGCATTAGAATGCGAGAAATGGTGCGATGGCGAGAGGGACTGTTGGGAGAGACAGATCTGCATATGGAAATCATGGTTAGCGTGGATGAAATTTCACTTGAACCGCCGCATTTTTGTGGTAATTTAGCGTGGGACCACTGCTGAGAGACTAAGGGGGACAAAATAGGAAATTATCATAACCTGTAGAAAATGTGTGGCATGGAGCAGGTGCTTACTCCGTAATTAGCAGCAACAAAGTAGTTCAGCGACGTTTATTTTAACTTAATTCTGCCCATTTTTGACACGTTAAGCAGTGCTACGTGTGTGCATCTTTCTTTGGTTCTTATCTCAGGTGATGTCTGGTAAATTTCGACCTAGCTTTCGAACTATTCATGTGTTAAGCAAAAGACCAAACATACGTAAGCTAATTAAAATACTTGTACTAGACAGAGCCTAAGGCGTCAGTTAAAAGTAAGTTATGCAAAAAGACAGTTGCTTTTTCACTAAAAAGAAGTAGGAAACTAATGCTAACAAGACAAAGCGAGCACTATAGCTGCACACATGGGACAGTGACGCGACTAAGGAAGCTCCGCGCAGTGAGACCTCTCCCGACTGATGATGCGCCAGAACCACGCCCATTGTGAAACTTCGGACCAATCATCAAGCCCGGGCCGATTACGCGCATGCGTATTGTAAACGCGCGGGAGAGCTCAAAAACCCAAACAACAATGGCGATGTGTTGATCTTCATATCTCGCTTTAGATTTATGGAATATAACGCGGTGAAAGAGGACAAGGTCTGCCATTGCTGTCATTTTTATTATATTTTTGTCTTTGAACGTGGGCTGTGTTTACTAGTCAAAAATAACGTTCTTTCGGTTTACTAGTTAAAATCAACCGCACTAAAGATAAACATTACAAGTTAATCGTGACCATATCGCTGTGATACAACGTTACCCGTCAGATTACGTTCACAAACAGAGCTGTCAAATTTTAGAAAGGTAGCGTCGTTTATATTTATTGTGGGCAATATCATATAGCTTACCTAGCTTACTGTATGCTTGGCCTTAAAGCTTTCGTGAAGATTAGTTGAAGTAACAACACAGTGCACCTGTAACAACTGAATAGAGGCTTAATGTTATTCAGTTTCACGCATTTGACTTTTGCTATATTGCTTTCATGTCACTTAAAGTTTGTGTAACCCTGAATCTTCAGTGACAGGATGACAGACGACTTCAGCCAGTCTCTCACGCCACCAGTTTCACCCTCTGCAGCAGACAGCCTGTGTGAGCTGACACCAGCTCGACCGCCATGCTTCTGCTGCTCTGAAACTAAAGACGACCCCACTGGACCACTCGCACCAGACGGATATAGTGCTAGAGGCTCCCTGAAGAGGTAAAACTAAAAGTTGTCAAAGCACAATAATCACACAACACACATTTTCCTAGTTAGAAATCAGCAGTTTTTACTTAACCTATTTTGTGTAAAAACAAAAAAATACAATTCCTGGAAACGCATACTGGTGTTATGTTAGTTTTCAGATGTCAGTTTTGATGCAGTAAATGTCAAAACAGAAATTCCAATCACTCCTGTGATTCACAGGGAAAGTCTCATTAGCAGAATAACGTTAGTAAAGAATGTCTTAGCTGACGTGAATGCATCCCATCTGCAGGCTGCTGCTGCAACTTGACCCAGCCCCAGCAGATTATGAGACAGACACTGTGGAAATTTTTGGCTTCCCTTGGGTAACAGAGACAGCGCTGGTAGAATCTACCAAACTACTCTTTTGTCTATTCAGGTGAGTAAAGATGGGAAATGGTGCCTAGTGAAGTTTGCTTAATCTTTTGCTACCCCTATTCTCCTCTGACCATATAATAATGCTATATCAGCATAGTGATTTGCATGATTTCTCTACCAAAACAATGTCCACCATTCACATACTGCATGCTTTGTGTCAGTGACATTATTTGCTATCTGCTAAATTTCAGACAAAAGGTTTACAGGTTGGAGACCTTGGTGAAGTCCAGTTCACATGACTTTGGTAAGCCTATATAAATGTAATTCACACTGCGTCTGATAATCAGGTAATTATGTTTAATTTAATGTCAGCATTAACAGGAATTTGTGGCATTAAAATATTAGGCGTAGGTGCAGAATGCATATAAAATGCAAATAAAACCTCAGTATGCTTATTCAGATTTTTAATTTGGGCATCAATTTAACAGATGATCAGTGTTACGAGCTAAGGGCCATTCATGTGCATATAGTAAACGCATGTACTGTATGGTGAGAAATATGATCACTGGTAAAAGTTGCTAAAAATGTTGGTGCTGAGAATTAACGAATGCCACTCAACATTTTCTTTTACGAAAGTGGTTTGTTTGTACGTTGCAAACATGCTTTAATAATTTTGATTTTGACCAGTTGACTAATTATTCATTACATTACACCTAACCTTCCTGTGTTAGGTCAAGCAGGCAACCTCCACTATGAAGCAGAAGACCTCAGACAGCAGTGTGTTTCATTTCTTCAGTATGTCAAAGTCTTCTTGCATAGGTAATTCAACACACTCATCACTGGGTTTTTATACAGTACCGTGAAAAGATCATCAAACTAGTTATAATATTACACAGATGTAACCTGATGAAAAACAAAATGGTATTTAAATGATGATTTTATGTATTTATTAATTGACTCTTCTACATCACTGTGGAGAATTTTAGACCCACTCTAAGGGGCTTTGAGAACAAACAGCCTATTTAGGATCATGCCACCACATCTCAATCGATTTTGTCTGAAAGTTTACTACAATATGTTTCATTTGGCTGCAAAAATGCACAATGCATTTACCAATGATGCATTTAACCCCCGGGGTGAAGTCAGTTATTTAACAACACCTTTAACTTCTTTATTATAGGTTAAAATGTGACGATCCAAGTCCAGAGTAACATGAACTACAGAACTTCAAACTCTTTCTGATGGTTTTCTAAAGCATGAAATGAAGATTAAATGACACTGATACA
>JAUMHF010000008.1:17292982-17355387 GCA_032359275.1 Microctenopoma steveboyesi
TTAGTCCAAAGCACTGATGAAGAGCAGATTAGCATGACAGTGGTGCTGCTGCAGAAGGATGCTGAAAGGGACCATATTTGAGCCCGTGTTGCTGCAGGAAATCAACTGCTGTGTACTGATTAATATGGGAATATCAATTTAATGTAATCTGAAAATGAAAAGTGTTGAAATGTTCTTTCAGATAAGTAATCATGTCTTTTTCATCAATAAATCGATTGATAAACAGACATCACTGTTACCTTATAAAAATAAAAGTAAACCATAGGTTGCAGTGGGCGATTTACTTATTTTAATATGTATCATATTAAAATGTGTTTGTTGATCTGAATCATTTAAATATGACAAACATGGAAACAAACTCTTTAGGAAGGTAGAAAATACTTTTTCACAGTCCTAATGTTCTGTTATTATGTTTTGTTGACTTGTTTGGAAATGCATACCTTTTATCCTCTGTTCAGATATCTGGAACCTTCCAGCACCCTGGATGCAGGTCCAATGCATCCTTATGAGGAACTGGAAGCTCAGCTCCCCTCTTCCCTTCTGGAGGAGCTGTTGGGCATTAGCCTTCTCACAGGACGACTCAAAGACCTGCCTTCCAATGTCCAGAGTGCCTTCACTTTACAGAACCACGGGAAGGTATTGCTGAATATCTGTTAGCCTTATTAGTCAGAGTTCTGATTCATATAAACATATAATGCAAATACTATATCCAGTTTTTCCTACATATGCTGGGAACAGATGCAATTTTAGTGCATATATGCACAATTAGAATATAATTCAACTTTACATAACAATGGAAATAATAGAAGCAGTTATGAGGCATGAGGATATATCTACTGACACTGAACTAACTCTGGATTCATCCACAGATTTTTCCTCCCTCTTGGCATTTGTTACACCTTCATCTCGACATCCACTGGTCAGTGTTGGAGATCCTTCACCTGCTTAGTCGCAAGATGCAAGGTATTTGTCTGGTCCTTGCACCACAATTCGCAAACAGGAATTTTGAACTAAACATGTTGAAATTATTAAATGGGACTTGTGTGTGTTACAGTTAGTCGTTATCATTGAAACAGGCTTTTTCTTATTGTAACGTATCTCTCCAGGCCAGGTGGTGTACGCCCACCAGTTTGTGAACCTGACAGGAGAGAACCTGACTGATACCAGTTTGTTTGAAGAACACCTGTGCAGTCTGCTGTGTGACCTTACTGGTTTGGCCATAGGCAAATTCAGCAAGGTGTGCAGCCACTCATTACATGTTACTGTTGAGCTGGTCTTGTGGTGTTTCTGTGTTATATTTCAGCTAAAAATACAAAATGGGACTCTGAGGTAATTACTAAATTGAGTAGTGTTTGCAGAAACTGGATACATTAACCAAACAATATGTTGAACAGCATCTGGAAGCTTTCTGGGTTAAATCAGCCCCTTTGATTTCCAGGTGAGGCCCACAGAGACTCTGAGCAGCCATCATTACCTTTGCTCCTGCACCAAAGAGCTGTGGGTTTTAATCATCCACCTTCTGGAATACAGGAATAAAGTACTGCACACAGAGGTAAAAAAATACACAAGTTCACAGTCAAAATGAAATATGACTCTAAATTACTTGCTTAACCAACCACCGTATATTTCCCACTGCCCCTCTAGTCTTTTTGGAGCTATATGAACACACTGCTGAGGCCTCTGGTTACAGGAAAACCTGCAGCAGAACAGTTCAGTGGTCTCCCCACTCACTGTAAAGACCCTCTGGGATTCACGTGGTGGCTGGTCACTCATTTAGCAATGTTAGGACAGTACAGTCGTAACGGCTCAGTCCAGAATGAGGTAAGAGCCTTAGAATAATAATATTTTAGTTAGAGCATAACTAACTTTTGCTACATGTTCTGTGTTTTAAATTGTATCATCTCACTTATCTGTATCCAAAGAAAAATCTGAGCGATAACTGGACTTTTGTGGAAGAGTTGCTCAAGTTAACTTGTAATCCCAAGGTCAGTTTTGCCTCTAATCGAAATGCATGTGTGATCTTTCAAATTTTACGTTTTTACATCTAGTAGTTTGATATAAAATTGAATACTGTGTTTGTGTACTCGATGAAAGGGGGGACTGGCAGAGGAGCAGGTTAGGATGCACGTCCACTGCTGTCTTAGTCTCTGCCTGCTGTGGGAGCCAAGCACCAGCGCTGTCTCCACACTTTGGGACTACTACAACAAGAATCTGGTGAGAAAATGTTGTGATCACCTGCTGGTGTAATACAGATGACATATGTGGCACACACTTTCTTTACAGTAGGACCACATTGTTACTGTATGTGTTTCAGTCGCACCAGGTTCTTTGATTTATGCGTCTACGTTTCTCTACCTTTGCTTTGTGGCCGTCTTTCTAGTAACTTTATTTTAAGTCAAAAGTTAGGGGTTAATTTTTATCTCAGTATCATTTCATCATAATCTTATACTAAAAATCATGCTGCAAATCTTCATCAGTTATTCATAGTGTCTGTATAGTTACATTCTCTTCATGCACCCCAGAACGCATCATTCGCCGTACCCTGGCTTGGGATGTCTGGCCTGGGCACTTTGTCTAAGACACCCCTGGCTTTGTTGGAGCAAGCTCGCAGCTGCTGTGCCCCCTCTCCCCTCCACTCTCCAGGCCACACCCAGCTCTACCGCTCAGCCAACTCCTTCCACATCTTCCTTCGAGTGCTGGCCCTGTGCCTTGCCCAGGACAGGGCGGGTGGAGCTTCAAGGAGACAGATCAAAGGGAGGTAGGGATTGAGAGAAGTTTGGGAGACATTGTACTTCTGGTTACTTCACATTTTCTTCCCCCAGAAAAACTATGTTTTAAAACCATCCAGTCAACATGTCACCTCTTACAGTACATACAGACCTTTGCAGGGAATAACTGGAGAGTAGGCTGTGAGATCAGGACAAGGATTCCTTTATTCTTTTGATTTACTAATGTGTGATGTGTTTAGCATGCTTTGTTTTTATATACATATGTAGGTTAGGTGCATGTTTGCATGAATACATAGACCATGTGTGTTTGCACATTATCATGCATTTTAGTCTTGTTTGTGTGTGTGCCAGGTGCAGTGCAGTCTCCCAGTGTGTCTTTGATATTTACTCAGGCCCCACAGTAGAGCAGGTGTCTCAGGAGTCAACCACCTGCTCTTCAGCGTAGGCCAGAGCCAACGAGCCTCCTACCTATGCATGTACACACACACACACACACTGTGCACCTGCTCCCTAGAGCGGTGACATGGTTTTAGACTGTGTGAGGCAGAGTGTGTCTTTCTGGGGGAAAGTAGGAAAGAAAAGGGAAAAGATTACAAGCTGATGTGTACATCAGAACTGAGAGTTGGACCCTCCTGTATCCCAGGCCGGCTGGATGCCAGGGAGAGGAAGCCATAGATAAATCCGCCTAATGACTTCCCTCTGTCTGGAATGTGCTCAGCAGCACTGCAGACATGGAGGCTAATTAGCTAACGAGCATGGCGGTTAATTCGCCTTAACGAAGCTGTGTTGGTTTCCAACACGAATAGAGAGAGGAGCTTGGGTGGTGGGGAGCAAGGGGATGTGGGTGGTAGGCAGTCTGGCAGCGGCCAGGCTGGCCTGGGACGGGTCCAGATCCCCACCTCCCCCACACACACTCCCCCTCACTTCCCTCCACCAAACCTATCACCACTACCTCCTCCGACTCAGGGGGCACAAGGCTTGTCTACTGTATTATTACAATGTATTTCGGCATTGTTCCCACTCCTGGACGGGCTCTGCGGGACAGCCGCAACGGCCGCATTAATGGGATCGACTGTGAGCATGTTGATCTCCATTGCCGGGAGTTAGGAGCATCTGCTCGCCTCCAGAAAAAAAAAGCTGTCTGGAATAAACAAACAGACCGACAGGTTGGGAGAATAGAGAAAATCCCCACTGCTACCTCCCAGTGGGCTGCTTATATCCCTGTTACACATTACTCATTCATCTATTTAAATCTCCCTGCCCTCATACGCTGCCTGCATGCTTGGCCACCTTCTCCTTTTATAGTCCTCTGTGGGTGGAACTAAGCTGAATTCTGTGTTAACCTAGTCTTTCTCAGTTCCTCTCTCGATTTTCTCCACTCCTTTATATCAGTCATACTTCTTACACCGAGTTTGTCTTGGGATGCTTGCTGTTTGTGTTTTGACCCAAACAGCAGCTCTACTCACCTGTGTGGGCTGCATCTGTGTTTGGGTGGTGTTGTGGAAAAGGAGGGGCCTCTGGCCCTCCGTGTTTTCCTGCCAGGCGAGCAAACAGCGAGCTGAATGTGTGGCAAAACATGTGTGTATGTGTGTGTGTAGTTTTATTGATCTCTCTCTGGTGTTGCAGTAAATTGGTTTGGCTGTAGAGAGAGGGACCAAGCGCCTACTGCTGTGTGTCTGAGTGTCTCTGACATTTAACATGATCTTTAAAGGCATTTCTCCACAGTGCCCGCAGGATCTAAAAACGTGCTGGGTGGTTCTCCATTTTTCCTCCCTCTCTTGCTTTTTTCTTTCTCTCCAGCATCCAACCCCCCCCCCCCCCACACACACACACACACACACACCCCTTGACACACATTGGCTCGGCAGCCTCTCCCCTGGAGCTGAGAGGGTGATGGAGGCAGGTGGTGTGGTTCATGGTGGGGGTAGAAAGTTCAGTTAGCTAACATTTAAAGTCCAGCGTTGTAGCAGAACAAATCACCTGTGACACCTTTGTCAGTGGATGTAAACAACTGATTAGAAAATAATTTTGAAAAGTAGCTTCAGTGTAAAATTTTAAAAACCTGCCCACCCTTGCTGTAGCTGCTCATCTCTTGTGCTCTGCTTTACAAACTTTGACTCTTTTTCCCATTTTGGTACGCTGTGTTTCCAGGATTTACTCCAAGTTCTCTTCAAAGAAGATGCAGGAGCTGTCGGAGGCGGGCCTCGTCAACTTCCTGCTGCTGTTTCTCGTGGTAGCCCGGCAGGTAGAGCTGGAGGATGTGGCAAGCAGGGTCTGTGAGCTCTTAGGCTCTCTCCCTTCTAACTGCCCCACCGGGCATCGCACCCTGGTATGGAGGGGGCAGTTATCGCTGCTGTTGTTGTTCCAGGTATGTTTAATAATCAGAAAAAGAATCATTAACTAGAAACGTGTCATTACAACGAACCAAAGCCCTTTTTTAATGTTCAGATTTTGTTGACATTACATGATCTTTGTTCTAGGAGAGAGGCCTTGACGTTGGCGCCCAGGCCAGCTGGCTGGCTTCCTCCTTTAATCAGACAGCCAAAGAATTCTACAACAAGAACACAGAAGTCTCTCGCAGACTTGCCCTCTGGGGGACGCTTGGCTCCTATCTGGACGGTGTGGCTGAAGTGTTTGAGACGAGCCCCAATCTCAGCTTGTCGGAGGAAAAGCTGCTAAACGAAGGGTTTGATTGGCTGCTTCCTGCTTGCCGCCAATCAGAACTAAACTCTGCGCTGGGTTTTCTGCAGATCATTCTTGCTCAGCTCAGGTGAGACAGCTGCCGTGAATATTCACCCTAACTACTCCCTCACAGATAGTAGACCCGTTCAGGCAAATGTTTTCTGCCTGCGGTGGAGCTAAAGGTTTATTAGACTCCGCGACCACAGCAGAGGAGTAAACTCTTCTGCTCATCCCCACCCAGTCCAGACACCACTCACCTCTCATATTGACAATAGGCGGATTGTGAAGTCTGCAGGTATGAGTCTCTGTAAAGACCTAGTGTTGCACTGAGGCCTCCTGTCTCAGGAGGCCCCCAGGTCACCCTCAGCAGGTGCTGCTGGAGCCCTGAGTAGAATTACAGGCTCAAGGGACCCTCAGTGGCCCCTTCTTTGGTAATGGGGATGGCAGTAGTGCTGTGGGTGTGTTGAGAGACTATGCGTCAGGACGGGTTCAGCTGTAGGACACTGGTGTTTGTTACACGAACAAACCCAGCAGAAGGTCAGAGAGCCACTGGTGTGTCTGTTTATGTGGGCCGAGGTGGAGACGGGAACAGAGGCAACAGTAGAAGTCAGGAGAGGCTGATAGGTTGAGCTTTGGGAAATGATGCATGATCCTCTAGTTCACAGTAGTTACGTTAGTTATTGTTCGTATTGGATAACGACTCAAATCTGTCTAAAATATCTTTTATTATTATTTTTAATCGAGTAACAATTATGTGTTGGATATCACCTCGAGATTTGTTAGGGAACAGTTGCCTATTTTAGTCATTTGTCCGATGAAGATTTAAAAGTTCTTCTCCTAAGCAGAGAGTGTTGCATCAAAGCCTATCTGTTGAAAGCAGCTGCAGGAAACACCACTGATGAGTGGAGAGAATGGCATAGAATAATTGAGATGTGATTCATGACAGCATACGCTTTTCAGCTGTTGTTGATTTGAAGTATTGATCAGAGTTGTCCCCGCGTATACTGGGTATACAGTGTAACTCCCACCACTTTGTTCACGCGCCACTTCCATAAGGTGAATAAATGAGCTGAAACACTAGGATAAAGTCGTTGTAAAACGATAGCGAGCCCTCTCACTGTTTCATGTAGGTGCATGATTGTTTCTGTTCTCCAGCATATACTTCTCCCTCCGCCCTGCTTACACACAAACCCACCCACCTGCCCACAGACCAAAGGTGAAACTCTAACGCAAGTGTACTCCTCTAATTTCAATGCCGGGCTCACATGACATGGTACGTCATTAGGTTTGCTAATTCCCAAACTTCCCATCTCAGATCTCAAGGTTGCAGGGCACACATTTGCACATTAATGGCCAAGGAGAGCGAGAAGAGAACCCCCAGAGGCCCCATGTGTTATGGCCCAGACCGCACTGACCCATTTAACCAAATCAAAAACACCATGCTCTCTGTTTCCAATCCGTCCCGCCGAATTAAGCATAATTCTTTGGCCTGGCAGTTCTTGGTATCTCTTTGTGATTAATGCCTTTTCTGTGACACAATTAATGGGTAATTATGTATCCTGGCAAATTTAGCCTGTGCATCATTATGTCTATTAAGAGCTGTGTGGAATCTGCACACATTAAGAGAATTATTCTGCCAATGGCTGCGGCAGCGGAGGGTCCGAACATTCACTCTTGATAGCTATTACCATGGTGCCGAGGCAGGAAGCCAGTCCCAGGCATAATTCCTCAGTTTGATTCCTTCCCATGACCCGCTGCTGTGGGAGGGTGGGGGTGGCACTGGTTGATGAGGTGAGCTGGCATTGGCACACCCTGTTGGATCTGTTTTTGGTACAAACAATTAATCCCCATCTCCTTGGCTTGACAAAATGCAAACCTCCCCTGTGAATGGTTTTCCTTTAGGAGCATTAGGACCATTAACATAATATCGAGCCTTTATTTTCAAAGTCAAGGACATCTGCTGTTTAGTAGCAATTACATGTTAACATTGGATCATTTTTAGAGCGTTTTATTATTTGTTCCTGTGCGTGTTGGATGGAGCTGCGGTGAGGGTTAAATGGGCTCCGTAATCGTGTGATGGCGCTCAGTGTTTTGTGTAAAGATTGTAAAGCGCCACAGTGAGGAGGATTAAGCGGGGTCTCTGACGATGTCTTGTACAATGAGGGCTGATGGGTGTAAAAGGCCCATTCCGCAGAAGTAACAAGGCTAATGAATTCAGACTCTAATCGATTGTTTCAGCTCTCTCTGGATTTGATGCAGCCTTGCTGGAAGCAAAGGTACCATTGAGGTGTGAGTGTGTGTACACTATAGTAGACTAGAGTGCATCGCTGAGGATGGGATTGAAGCGGGGGTTTACTAGTTCCTCTTTCCTCCTCTTCCAGCACACCTAAACCTCTGCATCCCCACACCCCCATACGGGCGAGCGAGGGGGACAGGAGGATCATCTCCCGTCTAAATGAGATTACAGCTCCTTCAGCTGCTTATCTGGGCTAATGCCAGACACTGTGGGGCTGCTGTAGCGGCTGGGGCCAGGGATGAGCCAGAAGAGCCAAAGTGTAGTCTGTGTACAGGGGATCAGCATTAGGCTTCACTCTATGGCTGTAATATCCTCCTCTTCCTCCCCACCTCTGCCTTCACCCCACTCTGCTCCACACTGAAGCACACCACCGCACCCAGTAATCCCCCAGGAGAGTAGAGAGAGAAAACACACGAGGAAGGAATAAAAGAGAAACGGGGGAGCAAAAGGATTTGAGAAAGTAGAGGGTGGAGTTGGAGGGTGATGAGTGTCGTACACAAGAGGCAGTGCTGTGTTTGGATTTTGCATCAGTTAGATTTGTTTACCTGCTTTCTTTGTGCGGTGTGTCTGTGTCCTTCCAGACAGGTCCATCAGCGCAGTGTCCAGTCAGCCGCCACTTTGTCCTGGGCTCCGGCTACTACTAGTGTGGTGAAAGAGCGCCACCTGGCGGTAGCAACAGCCCTCTGGGCACACTTCTTCCCCTTCCTGCGCAGTCTGCGTCTTTCACAGACCCCTCCAGTGCAGCTGGCAGATGCTGCTGCAGGTCAGTAAAGCCCACAGGGAGGGAGAAAGACAGTGGGCAAATGGAAGGAAACCAAAATGGATTGGTTGTTGGTGATAATTCTGAATTAATATTACATAACGTAACGTAACAGTTAGTGTTTGGCAGAGAGATGACCAGTTGTAGATGTGAAAGAGGATCTGTTGACTGGACTTAATTCATGAATGTATTATTTTCCATATGTTCTCTCTTCCATTTTATCTTCCTCAGGATTCACCCTGCTGGCTTTTGATCTGCCTGGCTCTGCCCCCCCGGACCTTCAGCCTAGCCCAGTCCAGTCTATTATGCAGTGCTTTGGCTGGGATGACATGCTGCATCCACTCCTGGTGACTCGCTACCTTCCTCATCTTCTCCAGAACAGGTAAACCTATATGCTGCATGTGGAGATACGTGAATCACAATGTATTTTTAAATAATGTAAATACAAAGTTTCACAGTGTACAACACGCAGCGAAATGTGTCCTTCTGCACTTACCCCATCCCCCTGGGGGTAACAGTGGGCAGCTACAGTCCGCGCCTGTCTTACTCAGGGACACACCTGGTATGGGCTGGTATGCCACCTTCTGCATCCCAGCCTTCTGGCTCCTGTTGGGTCAATCAGACTACTGCTACTGAACAGACTTACTCTTCTGTTCCTGTCACCTGCCAAGCTTCATTGTACAGCACAGCGCTCGACAAATTTTATTTCTAAAAGTCCTGTAGGTGTATTGGGAAGTTTACAATATAAATTATAAATTAGGCCGTGAGTGTCCTTGCTATCATGAAAAAAAGTTTTAATGAAGAAATTGCACCTTGCCTCTTAACAGAATACCAAATGTAGCGCATCTTTGAAATTGCACTCAAGGGTACCAAACAACGTGACTATTTCAACCTCACAGGTCCTCTTAAGACAGTGCCAAGTAATATTAAGGAGCTACACCTGAATATAAGGGCAGAACAAGGACGCTGCATGCTTTTATTGTGTAGTAGCACCAGCCTGTCACTACCATGTGATTTATAAAATGAAGGCACGTGTGAAAATAAATGAATCAATTACCACATTTCCCTCTAAAATGGAAAACGGTGAGTCAGGAGAAGCTTCTGTGTGTTTTTAGAGTCGTGTGCATTAAAAAGTGTGAAAGCTGGGACATTTATATTTGTTGTAGACATATTGTTTACCGGCAGTAACTGATATTTCTTAATGGACCAGTGAAGCCTGTAGTTTATTTATGTACAGCGATTTTTGTCTGCGTCTCTTCCAGTGAGCTCGTCTCCTCGCTGAGCAGCAGTTCTGGTGGTGTTATGTCAGGTTCGGCACAAAGTCTGTCAGTAAGGGCCTGGTTCAGATGTGTTCTGCAGCAGCACCTTCACAAGAACGCTGATGGGTCTGACAGCCGAACGGGTAATACCACTGAATACATTAGAAGTCTTCACCCTACAGTGTGATAAATAAATAAGTACGCGCTGTAAAGAAGGATTCTCTGGTAAAAAGAGTTGCTGGTGTTTCATGAAAGGTTATCCGAGCTAGTAGGACAGGAACTATCAGAGATTTTAGCAGTCGAGTCAGGTTTCATTTATGCACATATGTACACATGAAGTGTTTTTTAGTTGTTTAAGTACTTTTTATTGTCACTCCTCTAAACCGAAGCTGGGAAATAACTTTAAAACCTTTTAATAATAATACTTTTTTAGATAATTAACACAATAATCCAGTGTGTGATTATCCCAGGACAGTGAAACTCTTACATTACCTACTTGATTTGTATTAAGTGATATAAAATGTACTATTTTAATAAGTGAGTAATGATTGTTTGTGCCTGCGTTCTTCCAGCTCGTACTGTGGAGGAACAGCTGAGTGAACTGACTCGGCTTGTGCTAAGGCTTCCTGAAGTGGACAGCCTTTTGCAGAAAGCCGGCTCCCCACCTATATCCACAAGCACCAGGCTTGAGACCACTTCAGCCCTGGAGATGTTTGTTAAGGTAACGCATGCTCACGGGTACCAGCACACAGCGGCACCAGCAAGATAATCCTTTTACCGTGTATGATTTATGATTTGAATTTGTTTTCTTATTTGCTCTGTCATGGTGTCAGGCTGTGGGCATTGTGTACAGCGGACTGCAGGTTTTGTCAGAACGTTCAGCCATGGTGGCCAAAGCCTTAGACTACATCGGTGACATCCTGAAGCACATTAAACCTTATCTGGTCAGCAAGAACCAGGAGGGACTGCAGCTGGCCTACTGGGCTGTTGGTAAGTGTAAAACCCTAATAATGTTTATAAGGTGTTGCAAGTCATAGCACAGAGAAGGGAATAATGCAGTAGTGCATGTTGCTTTTATTCAGGCTGCATAGTGAAACACTGGAGCCCCCTGCTGGCCACATCTAAAGCCCAGCAGCTGCTGTTCCGCATTGTGGACGGGCTGCTGCTTCCCCACAACCTCACACAACAGGATAAAGCTCTCCGGGACAGTCTGCCTCTCTATCTCCAGGTTAGCAGAGGCATATATTGTACCCCGAAACAAAGCCATCAGCGGGGACTGTAAGCGTTGGGTGTTGTGAAAGGGAATTGTAAAAGCCTCCCATCACTCATCACTCGCTGCCTGTAATTTGTTCAGGTGTTTCTGTCCTGACACTTCAGCATTTTCTCCTGCAGGGACTGTCGGTGGCTTCCAGTGTGTCACAGTCTCAGGGTGCTTACATGAAGCAGCAGCTCCGCTCTGTCACCCGCAGATATCTGGAGCACTTCCTCCCCGCCTCACCTTCCATGGGCATCATTGCAAACCACCCGGTGCTTCTCAGTGCCTGTGAGGCTAACCCCACTGCCCAGGGGACAGCGCTGAGGAGGACCATCCTGGGGGTGCTTTGGTAGGCGTATGTAATATCCCCTTAATCTCCTTGTTGAGAGACTTGAAAATCATATCCAGTCTGAGAAATGCACGTGTTTCACAGTGAGAGCTTCCTGCAGTTCAAAGGTCATGCCCCTACAGCTCGCCTAGCTTCAGTCCTGATGTTGTTGCTGGAGCTTCTGAGACGAAACGGTGACTCTGACCCGGCCCTCCTCACTCTGGCCCTCCCACATCTGCTGCGATGTGTGATGCTGGTCAATGAGCCGCAGGGTAAGAAGAGCTCGTGCAAAACAAACACCCAAACTCTGTAAAATGTGTGGAGATGTGCTATAGTCACTTTATGGTTATTGTGGATGGAACTGAATCAGTTTATTGAGCAATCCCATGTTGTTGGTGCCAGCCTACTTTGATGAGCATAACCACGATTGAAAATGTTCTTCTTAGTAAATCTGTCAGATCTGTTCTACTTCATTTCACTATCAGCTCTATAAATGAAATAATCATAACGTCATTGCTCACTCCCAGGCAAGGAAAACACATTTAGTGAAGTTTTGTTTGTAGTGATCGCCGAGTGGCAGTCGAATGATGTCAGTGTTCTTCCTGTGCAGTGAGGAAGACGAGCACAGATGCTTTGCAGCTTGTAGTGGAGCGATGTGCAGCAGCGTCTACAAAGGGGCCGTGCGACCAGATGATCACTGTCTTACGGTAATTGACAATAATGTCTAGCATTACATGTCGACACCTGGCCCAGGCACAGCTAGATTCCACCCTTTTATGTCTTTCATGGTTTTCACTATTATTACAATGCCCCTAGGTCCTTTGTGGAGGAGAATCAAGGAGTCTATGACAGACAGCTATACAGTGTTCTGGAGACGGTAGCTGTTTTAGACCCCTCTGTGGTTCAAGCTCTCATTCCCAACCTGTCTCTCAGCCTGAGAAACACAGAACACAAGAGAGGACTAGGCAAGAATATCGCCTTGAGGTAGGCACGCACATGAATCACATCCTGGAGCCCACGTAGGCAGTTTTCCTCGCCTTAAACTTCTCTCTCTCTCTCTTAACGGTGTCCCGAAGACAAACAGCTGTTCTGTGCTGAACTAGAAATGTTCTTGAGCTGTAGCTCTTTATTGAAGGTGTCCATTAACGTGACTGCTCTGTCTCTGTAACAGGACTGCGTACAGGAAGCTGCTGTGCATCCTTGGGGAGAGTGGACAGGCTGAAATAACCAGCCTGGAAACAGACTGAAGGCTTTTTAAAAAAATAGAGGAACCTGGCAGCTGCTCCGTAAATCTCCTACTAGTCAGACAACCCATCTTTTTTAATCTTTTTTGATTTGGCGATAAGTGAAGGGAAACATCCACCTTACAGGATGTTACGAAACATGAGGTTCCTTTTTCATTGTCTGTGATAATGCTCAAACGGCAACGATGTCTGAGCCTATGTCAGTTCCTCAGCCATGAACTGTAAGCCTAATGTCATCAGGTTGTGTATAAAGTAAAGATGCAGCTTTGTACTTTGGCAGATAGATTAATGAAATAAAAAGTGTACATAAATGTAAAAGTGTTCACACGTTCCTTTGAGTTCTATCCTACGAGGAGCGAGGAATGCGAGCGCTGAAGTCGGCTCTGTGTGCTTACACTATCAGGCGCTCGCTGGATCCGTCTACTCACTTGGCACTGTGAGTTACAGATTTGATGACTGTCGTGGGCGAACCCAAAGAGTTCAGTAGCAAAAAAAAAAGTGCGTAAAGGAGAGGAGGACTGTTTGTTCCAATTCTCTCTCTCTCGCCTCTCCAATTCGCAGCAATCTCTCGCAATCCGGTTTCAGTTTGCACCTAATCACAAGAAGTCTCACTCCTGTCTCCCACAATCATCAAGAACCATTTTCTGTCATTGCTAGTCATTTTCCAGCCTCATCAAACTGCAGTGGCTCCCTTCATGTGAGCAGCTTTCTGCTGTACTGCATTCCTTTTAGGCCGGCGCTGGTCAGAAAACGTATGGTAAAGGACGCCAGCAGAGGAGATCAGACACTCTTAGACATTTGGTATGTAAATTGGTGAACATTTATTCTGAAACTCCATGTTTTCTTCCAGACACGCTGTTTTGGACAGACAAGGGAACAGTAGCTATAATGTTTTCTCTCTCTTTTGGTCACAGGGCGTTTTTGAAAAACAGCATAATGTTGTGTTGTATGATGTCATATACACTCGGGCTGCTCTGCGAATTTATGGAAATGCTAATGACCAGACATTTGTCAAACATTCTCAGGTCCTGAGCGCATTAATAATAGTGCACCTACTTACACGGGTAGGTTGATCACATACGCACAGTGCAGCAGTCGCACACTGAAGTCCTCTTTACTCTGTTCCAGCTAAAACGTATGCAGGGTAGTGCAGCAACAAAGGACCCACATGTCAGCCAGGTCCCTTCCTGTGTGGAGTTTTCTCTCGTTTTGCGCACTCTCTCTCCAGGCACACCGGCTTCCTCCCACCATCTAAACACGTGCAGTAATCTGTGACCAACTCGCCCCATAGGTGTGGATGTTTGTCTGTGACGGACTGGCGACACCTCCTCTCACACAAGGTTTAGAAGTGGCAACTGGTTTCGTTCTGCATCCACAAAACCTTTTCAATCCGAAAAAAGGAAGTTGCTGTGCATCCTTGGTTCTGTGGATGCAGAACAAAAGCGTCTCTATGCTAAGGGAGAAGTCTAGTTGCCATGACTCAACCTTCTGACAGCTTCACCTGGACGAATGAGAATCTTCCCAGACAGCGGTGATAATGGACGGATGAAAAACATACACACTGATAAGCTGCAGCCTCGGGTGCGTGACGCCTGTTTACCTGATGCGGAGCATAAAGATACATGCGCATCCATGAGAAAACAGCATGCACGGTTTTCAGGCCACCACAGTGAAAAGAGCAGTTTGATGAAACTGTTTCAGCAGAAACGAGCTTCATTGAACTCCTGGATAGTTCAGTTCAGTCAGTTAATTGTTAATAGGATGGACATTGTGTTCCTGTATATTTAAGGGATTCTAATCCCCACTGAATTTTTCTTTTTACCTTCACTATCTTCATGAATGATGCCTCTGTTCTCTATGGACATCCAACAGTAGCGCTGTATTATATCATCTGTTTGAAGTTTCCTAGAAGCTCGCAGCATAGCGTGGCTCTCGCACGTCAGCGGAGCAGCGCCACTATATTTGGGTGTCAAAAAAATAACAATCCCTGCACAGAGGGGCCAAGTTGCACATCAATAATATGACGCATCTGTCACATTAGCAAATACTGACAGTCCAGAGCTGAGGTGAGGTGAAGTTCCTCCATGCTCCCATCGTGTGTTGGTGTTTGCTGACATTTCCTTCATCGCCGGTTTACACGGCGCCTATCCTGTGATGCGGTACTTGTAGAGTCTGTAGGTTTGGGCAGGTGAAGTAGGGAGCAGGGAGAAAACACGTTGCTATCCCATTGGAGGCGAATGGCAGTGTTGGCCCGTAGAAAACCTCCTCCCTCCCCTCTGTGCTCAGATCCAGCACCTGGAAAGACGACATTCAAACAGTAATGTATTATTCTCTTGTGAAGTCGTCGGGTCGGTCTGAGCCCTGTTGGCACCGTGGCTCGTGGGATGGAAGTGTCAGTCCTCACTGTAGTCTAGACTGATTACAAGCTGGAGTGCTGTGAAATGTTTCTCCCACACTGAACTAAATCCCCATGGCAACATGTGAACAGGACGAATTGCTACACGTAGGACCCGCTTCACATGCTGTCACTTCCCATATAGGCTTATCTGCTCATTGTGACACGTCGCTCACCTGAATGCACGCCAGAGGCTCGTTGGTCCAAATGGAATACCCTCCAACCACGTAGATCCTGTCATCGTGGACGGCTACTCCAGACTCGTTTTGACCTGAGGAGGACAGAGCCGACACAATGCTTCACTGTTTCCCGGGAGGCAGAGAGGGGAGATAAATTGAGAGAGATGAGGCAAGGGCACGGGTGTATGGAAAGCTGAGATTGAACTCCTGCTCTCTTTCCTGTGACTTTGGCTCTGACATCTATAGATATAACAGGAGGACACCGAGGAACAAAGAACCTGTCCTACAAGACATGCACGGTAGACAGTGTCTGCAGCGGCTGTACTGCATCCCACCAGCCACAGGTCCAGAGCACAGACGGTGCACTGCGTTGTTTCATTGCATGGCCCCTCGCAGCGGAAACCAGGCGCCATTATGTGTTCTGCTCTTATGTAATGATGGAGAAATCAGCGAGCTTCACTCCAAACAACTAAAAATGTACAGTCCTGTGTTACCAACGAGAGCATCGGAAAGCTTTTTACTAAAAGTACTGCACTGTTCACGTAAACATGGCTTTTACAGTAAGGAAGTACAGCTAAACGTGATTTTTTTTAGCATATATGTGATGGCATCCGCTGCTGCGCGTGCACGTAGGAGCAGCGGATGAATTCTGAATTGCCAGATCATATGCCCACCCGTGAGGAGGCTGAAGGAGCAGCGCGTCCACTGGTCTAGGTCCATGTTGTAGGAGTCGATGTGACGGACGAGGATGCGGTCGTTGTTGTAGTCCAGGTCGTTCCCGCCGAGAACGTAGAGCTGCCTCTGGACCGCTGCCATGACGTGGTAAACTCGCCTCTGCAACATGGGGCTGCGGGCCAACCACTGGTCCTGTGGGAGAGGTGGAGGTGAGATGTAGCACACGGAGGGAGGGAAGGAAAGGAGGAATAGGATTAATATTTAAGCATACCCATGCATGGGTAATTGATGTATGCTCAGCGCTAGATAAATAACGTGACACTGGAGCTCTGGTTCGTACTAATGACTTCCCTCCCTATTTCTAATCATATGTTTCAGCCACTCCATTTTACACCGAGGATCCCTGCTCATTTCACTAAGTGTGTTGAAGCTTATTTTGTGTCAGCATATGTGTGTGAGCGCTTGATTGAGGCGGAGAATGGAAGTGTGCGAGCGTGTGTGCGTCTGCTGGGAGCTGACGGGTGGCCATCTGTTGAGGGTAGAGTGGGTGGGGGTTGCTGTTTCTCTGGCAGGTGAATGTAGATTCGCGGTGAATACAAATGAGACTCTCTTTCACTCACTTCTTCATTCCCTCACTTCCACGCTGACACGTACAAACAGACCCATATGCATATGCTCCCTTACACACACACACACGCCGCATACCTCCATACTATATACAGCGTCCCCAACAGTCGGGTCTCTTTAACAGCTGGCACATTTTCATGGCCAAGCTGAAACTGAAGCTTCCAACACGCCGTGACGGTAAGATGCGTGCGAGTCCTGCACGTACATACATTTGACGAAATTCAAGTTCATACACGATTCACTGAAACAACACACAGGTTTAAACGTGGCTCCTCTGAGTGTTTCGATAATATGAAGCTGGTTAATATTTGTATGAGCTCGTAGGTACAATACTGGGAGGATTCACATTAAAGGGCCAGTACCAGTTTTTCTGCAGTCTACTCACAACGTTTGTCACAATTTGACGCTGCTTATGTTCCAGAGTAATCTCTCTGAGTTTCAGAATGTATATGTAATGTTCTCATTTTCCAGGTTGCCATTTGTTTTCATTAATTTCCATGTGGTGTGAAAATCAATTAGCAGGCACTTGACACCTGCCAGTTGTGTAATTTTTCACTGCGAACATACGGTCTGCATTAATGTTCTAGAAAAAACTTGTTATTGTTGCATTTTGGAGATCATTTCAAAAATGATGCATCGCACATCTTCACTGCTTGAATTTACGGTTTTAAAAAGATGTTTTCCGTTATTTATATAGGTCAAAACTACACAATTGTTTCTATCTAGAGACTATAAGGCAGGGGTTTAAGGAGGATAGAAAAGGTTTCCTCAAGCCCAGGTCCACAACATCATCGGGTTTTAATTGTATTATAATGTAGTTAGACATTAATACTCACATAGAAAGAGACATCACTGTCATTAAGCTATAATTCAAAGCTGTTTTAATATTTCAACGCAACTCTGGACTCTGGCTCATATGATAACAAATAAAAAAAGCACTGTCAGACACATCAGTGGACTTTTCTCCAGCTCAGACTGTGGAGACATGTCTTCTTGCAGCTGATCTAACATCTGGTTAATACCTCCCTCTTTTTTATTCATTGGCTGTTTTGTTTTTTTTCTACTTTTTGTTTTCCTTCATAAAGTCGTCCGCCCTACTCACATGTCTGTGACTGACTGATTCTTGCCCTCACCTTGGACCAATCTCCGTCCTCATGCTTAAACCCAACCAACCCACTACTGGTCAATAAGGGACAGGAGGGATGAGCAGTGTAGAACAGACGTACAATAATGATCTATTTGTGTGGTGTACAAACAATAATTTCATAAATCCCATAATGTTTGATAATTTGACCCCTTCATGTTATGTCTATTATTTTATTAGCACGGCAACACGCAGGTAGAGAGACTGTTCTGCGCTGAGGTGAGTTTAGAACTGCTCTGTAGGTAGAAATCACATTATAGACTCTAATATGCACAGTCTGTGATACTGTGTTATTGTATTCTGTCACTTCAGAGTGCAAATAGTGTGTGTACAATCATTTTAAGCTGCTGGTACTACACTGGTGTAGAAACACGGTCGGACAACCTAGTGACAGAACATAATGACAAATCATTTCCTGCTCAGGAGAGTCTGGATCCAGATACAAAGCAGCAGTATGTACAGCAGGCAACGTTTGTTTACTACTTGCATCATGCAGTCTCAAAGCCTTAAAGACTATAATATTACCTAATGAGCTAATAGCATGCTGGCAAATCTGTCAAGAGGTTCTATACATAAAAGACAAAACATAAACAGTCCCAGCTAATGTCATAGACGGGCTTCAAAAACTGCAGTTAACAAAACTCATTATTTCGTAATTACCTGTTCTGGGTCGTACACCATCAGCCGATTCTGGTACTGCGCTGTGTTTGTCACTCCACCTGTAACACAAAGGAACAGCACGCTGGGCGTTTACGAGTGCGAAGGATTTGTGTGCAGAGATCTTTAAACGTGCGTGTTCACTAAATGTCCGACGTATGTGCATGACCAGGTCTGTACAGTTAGGGAAAAGCTCATGCGTATGGAGGAATGTGTGTGTGTCTTGAGACATTCTTCCTCGTCAGGGTGTACCTGAGACCCAGAGCAGGCCGTCGGCGACACAGCCAGCGTGGCAGGACAGTGAGCGGTCAAAGGGTTGGACAAACATCCATTTATTCCTCTTGGGACAGTAGCGTTCCACTGAGGGCAGCACCTGCCTCAGCTCATTCCTGCCCCCCACTGCGTACAGGTACTGACCGAGAGCTCCCAGGACAAAGTGTTCTCTGCAAGCCTTCATGGGGGCTATCTCCGTCCACCGGTTGCCTCGGGGGTCGTACCTACAGGCAGACCTTACCGCACACGTCCTGCCGGTGGCGTGCTCCACCTCGCCACCCACAACGAACAGGAAGTTCCCCATCACGGCCACACAGTGGTGGCTGCGTCCGGTGGGCATCGGTGCCAGCTCGCTCCAGTTGGACCCCCCCGCAACACGCATGTGGTCCAGTGCTGCTGGGTTAAAGTACCGCAGCTCCCTGACTCTGCTCACCTCCCGCTTCCGCCCGCCGACGATGTAGAGGGTGAGAGATTGGAAGCGAGGCCTGGTGCGGGCTGACTGGTGGAGAGGCTGAGCGAAGCTGGCGTGATGGTAGTCCAGGGCCTCATCCACCAGGGCGGCAGCAGTAGGACTGGACTGGACCAGAGGGTGGCTACGGGCAAGGTGGTGCAGGGTGGGGACGTCCATCAGGCCATAGCGAACATGCTGCAGGAGATCCTCGGTGTACTGGTAACGGCAGTCATGTTCCAGCCACAGAACGACCAACTAGAAGCACGAAAAAAAAAAAGAAATCGTTCAGAGAGAAGAAGGAAGGAAGTGATGGTAGAAAAGGAAAGAAAGAAGGAGAATGTGTGAGAAAAGACAAGTGAAGGACTGGTAATCATAATTATTTTTCTAGACACCTATAGGCTATTGTGGCAAAGCTGAGGCGCACACACACACACACACACACACTTATTAATCAGCAGCATTCAATATACAGACTGTAAATATCCACAGGCGCCCTCCTTTGTTTAATGCAGGCGAACCGGGTTGTGGAGAGGGGATTTAATTGAACTTGAGAGCAGCGGAAGGTTATTTAGCTGCAACGAGGTGTGAATGTGGGCGAGATGACTGGAGATTACTGATACCATTATCAGGGAAACCAAGCGGTTTTCAGCATAATGTGTGCGGAGACTGACAACGCAGCGCGGTGCAACGAAAGCACGTTCGCCGAGGGACAAAAGATGTCGAGCAAAGACGAGGGCGACAGGGGACAACTCCAAATTCCAAAAGTACCACACTGGAAATATAGTTGTGATGTAGTGTGTGCAACTACTTACTGTGTACATTATCTTACTGCCTCTCCTTTCAACTCTATAGGTGCAAGTCAGGATTGTCTTTTTCTGGTATCTGTGCAACTCTCCTGTCTCTGCCTCCCTTTCTCTATCGCTCAACCCCGCCTCTCTCCTCTTCATGTCTCTAAGGTGACAGCCTGTGTGTGTGTGTGTGTGTGTGTGTGTGCGCGCACTATGGCAGCTGACTGTGAAGGTCACACGGCATCACACAACTTCCTCAGGGCACAGAATAAATCAACTCCTTCTCCCTCCGCACTGAAAGAGAACGTGTAGGAAAGAGAGTGTGTGTGTGTGTGTGTGTGTGTGTGTGTGTGTGAGAGGGAGAAGGAGAGAGCAGGGGAAGGCAATGGCGGGAGAGGGAGGCTACAAGAAAAGCAGAGCAAAGGATGGCAAGAAAGAAGAGAGAGAAAAGAGGACAAAAAAAACAAAGCTAGAGAAAATGTGATTTCCAGAGCGTGAGAAACTTTGAGTGACGATGATTGACGGCCGGGCTACGTCGGCCTGGTATTGGCAGCCACGAGACCCCCACCCTTTTGGATGACGGCCCCTGCTTGCTGTTCGCTTCCGTCTGATGCCCAAATTAACCTTCTAGGCGAAGTGAAGGAGGCCCAAAGCAGCCTAATCAGAGGCTGATTATGGCGACGGCGGCTGGCTAAAGGGTCAGGGTAATTGTGCCATCAGAGGCCTGATTGTTTTCAATCAGACGGGCGGCCGAGTGACAGCTGGGGGATTGGGGCCCTGATGGAGCCGCGGTGGGCCTAATCAGTAACGAGAAGAGGAGAAAGACAGAGAGGGAGAGAGGTGGGGAGGGAGAGGCTGAGGTGGAGGGCTGGGGCGGTTGATTGGTGCAAATGAACAGTCAAAACGGCGAGTCCCCACCCCGCACTGCCGCTTCACTCCACAGTGCTGGCACTTCATCAGGCGCGGACGCGCGGGCACGCGCGCACATGCCGGCTCCTCGTTGATACAGAAAGACAGAGATGAAGACGGCGCTTTCTTTTGTTGTTTATTCTTTTTTGTCTTCACGTATTGTCCCATGCATTTCCATGAGCGTGAAGAGTCAAGTGCCGAGATCCAATTTACAAGCAGAGGTAATTGTTTCTCACTTTATTTTTATTCAAAACATTATCATAACACTAAACTTTAACACCTTAATATCGCATCTCTTCATACCTCGAGCGGTAAGAAAGACCTGTGAGTACACTCACACACACTCACACACGCACACACACACACACACAGTACCTTCCATATTTCCTCCTCGCTCAGGGAGGTGAGGCGGTCGCTCTTCAGCACCTCCCTGAGGAGGCGGTAGGGCAGTTGCAGGGCCTCGTCCTGCCGGTTCTGGCTCAGCTCAGACAGATGCTCCACCAAGAAGCCAACCACAGCCTCCTCTAGGGAGGGGAGGTGGAACAGGTCGGCCACGCGGTACAGCTCCAGGTAGTTTACGCTGCTCAGCTCCTATAGAAGGAATGTACACACACACACAGATGAGTGCGCGTCTTCACCTTCTCCGTATGTGAGAAGGTTTCAGGGACAGCTGACAGACCGAGTGTGGTCACATCATGGTGATGTGGATAGGAATCAGCTATCAGATCAGGTTCCATTAGTTGATCCTTTATGCAAAGTAAATAACACCAAAGTTCATGCATTACAACCTCACAGACGCCAAATGTGACGACAGATAGCGAAAAGGTGCCGATTAGAGAGACTGAGGTCTGACTGCTGGAATAAGGCTGCCATCTTCTGGCTGATCTTTAGCACAGGCAGTACAGAACAAACATCCACCTGTTATTATATAGTACAACCACAGTCCAAGGGACATTTTCCAATTGAATTCACTACATTTCATTACTACTGCTCTTCTACTCTAAATGTATGTGGTGAATTTTATTTTGAAATGCGTGAATCCGGATTTAAAACATATATAATTTAAGGTTTTATAAAAAAAACCAATAGGATTATTAACAAACATTGCTCCAGATAGAAAGCTGAGCAGGTCTACGGCCACTTTCAATTATTAAATATTTAAGTATCTGATTTCTGCAAATCAATATCCATCGTTCAGATTTTTCCTGATATTTCTGGCTCAATAAAGCTAGTGTGTATTTGTAAATCAATGTTATCGGTCTTATCATATCCTCCACTATGTTCTGTAACCAACTAGAAAATCAGCTGATAAGACATGGGTGAAGCACGGGAGCGAGTTAATGAGCTGAATAAACAGGAAACCTCTCATCACTTATTCAGGACTTTGGTATGGACTAGCCAACACCAACCACCAGATGGCACCTTTTATCTGAGTGAGTTATTGTGACTTAAGTGTGAGGAATAAAGTGTCAAACTACTACAGCTGGAAGGGATCTGAGAATGGAATCAAGGGGTAAACTGCTTTAGGATTGTGTTCACAGATCATTGCAATAAAACCATAGCAGAATGCACTGATTAGAGGAACTAAAACATATCATAACCTTCTTTAACAACCCTAACCTGGTTTATCTTTATCTACAGCAGCTTTTAGCTGCCAGGCTGATTACTAGATCCATCGTGACAAAGTGTATGAAAGAAACAGCAGCGTGGCCCAATTCATGATCAGATCGACTGACTGTTCCTGAACTCGTCTCTGAAAACCCAGCGCTGTTCCATGATTCTCATGAACCTGATGGTGAAGTGGTTCTTCCCCAGCTCAGCTGCATGCAGCACAGTACCTGGATGAGGTAGTGGGAGCAGAGGTTCAGGAGCTCCAGCAGCTGAAGGTGGCTGCCTGCAGACAGGACGTCCTGGATCACCGCTGGCTCCAGGAGAATCTGGCCACAGATAAGCAAGGTCATATTTTACTTCATTTTTCTGAAGATGAGAATTCAATTGTTTCTATTAGATGACGATCCAGATAATCGAGAGTAATTTAACATTTTCGCTAGGGTTAGGGTCCTAATCTTTTATCTACCTGTGTATTGACCGTTATGTTAAGATGTTACAGATGGTACAATAGCATGTGGGAGAGCGAGGACGACAGACTGCGCGGCACCACGAAAACTGTTCTACCGACGGGCTTGATTCAACGTTATCACTCAGCCAGTTATTACAGTACTGATTCTCTGCTGAGCTGCGTAAACAGCAGCTGAAATGCTCTGCTGTTTCCGTTCCCTCCATATCACCCATCCGTATGCAACAGCCAGCACCGATTCTTTGGCTTTTGGGAGCAGAGCCAGGCGCCGTAGTGTGTTCTGAGAATAAACGGCCCTTATTCTTTTACCTATTCTGACAGGACCACATGAAGTTAAATATGCCGTTACTCACAAGAATGATAACACAATCAGGCCGAGCACGTCATCTCACGCAGTGGGCATGGACAAGCCTTCGATAATCCATTCAGCAGAACTGCCCTACATAGCCACAGAACCATGACCGTATCAGTAGTGTACAGCAGCGGGCTGCACATAGTTTAGTAGCACTCGGGGGGTATCATTCTGGCTAAAGTCTACCTGTTATTTACCATCTCTGAAAACACAAAAAAGCAGCTTGTGTGATTCATCTCAGCAGAACACATTTGGATCCAAATAGTTTTCTTCTGGCCCAAAAAACATATTAGTCTTTGTGCTGATTACACGCGTTGAGGAATATGAATCTACCACTCTCGCCTTCATGTAAACAGTTCCATTGAAATCATCAGGTAATTTGTTTCGAATGATCAAATATTTTCCACAGAACGGCCACTAAAAATAAATCTCAGCAAGTTTTGCTTTTTCGTTTTCTTCCTCCCTGCAGCAGCAGCAGCAATGAAGGCAACCCAAAATAATAACAGCCAGCTAATACGTGAATACATGCTCCCCTCTCCACTCCAGAGGCCCACTCCAGCCAGAGCTCACCAGCCTCACACAGGAGAATAGTTTTACAACACCACGGCTGTTTCAGTGTGGGAGTAAAGCGAGCTTTAGTATAAACTGACGTTTATTTCAAATTGCTGCTTGCCATTTGTGATGCGCTAGTGCAGCAGACTATATGTCTTCTAGCTATGATCGGAGCTATGTGGGCATACTCCACTTCTCTCCACAGAAACTAAATTCACACACACAGCATGTGAGAAAATCAAGCTTTGTTTTATTTACTGAAACCTTTTTACTGGTAAACTCCTTCTTCTGCTGTGAGCTCTATGGATGCTTGACATTCCACATTTGGCTCATTAACCCCACTAGTGTTCGGGCTGGGAATTGCATCCATCTCATCACTCTCGGACAACGGACAGACAAGTGACAAAACAGGGGCACTTCAGGGGGCCAATCTGGTTTCAGCTGGGGCCAACGCCCCTGTCGTCCCGCCCCAAAAAAAGTCAGTACGTCGTTTCACCCACCCTGCCTATGACATGTGGCTAAAGGATTTTAGTAGGTCATTATTTACGGTGTGGGGATAAACATATTGCCCTCATCTCATCTCCTATCATTTCCTCTGGGCAGACAAGAGCTGAGCCAACCAAAGCAGAGCGGCTTGCAGGCCTGCTGTTGACCCACTTACACTGCCTAACCAATGCGTTGAGCTTTGCTCATTTCCACTGTGGAAAAAGAATTAGAAGTAATCACAAAGTTCCTGACCTCACAGCGGATGCTTTCTGGATTGAGTGGTGTTCGCACTGAAAATGTCAAGGTGGATTATTAGTAGTGATCACGGACTTATTGTTGTTAATGGGATGACAGGTGAGCGCAGTGACCTCACTAACATATCATTTATATGTGCGTACAGGCTGAAGATGCCGTTGCTGCAGTGGTTAAAATGGTAATCTGTTAACTCCCTACCATGTATGGAGTCAAAAACAAAGGAATATAGTAGGTACTATAATTCAGGCACAATGAGAAGGTGCCCTGTCTGTTTATCTGGCTGAACTCTATGGAACTTACTGTACGTTTTATTGGACATCATCATGTATCCTACACTATTTAGTGACGATCCACCCGATAACCAAAGAGATGCTAATTAGGCTAATGGCTGTAGAGAATGAACTACTGAGTGACCCACGGTCTTAATTATCCACCGAGCCAGCCAGTGGAGTGCAGACTAAGCAAATCAGCTACATAACGCGAGATCACTTTTAGATTCTGTACTGCAGAACATCATTTAGGATCTAAATAAACGTAATCGTTTTGCTCATTCGTTAATCAATTTGCACCTCTGATTCTTAGAGCACGTGTTTCAGTAGACAGTGCGGTCAGTTGCTCATGCTCACCTGTCCAGTGTAGGCGAAGTCCAGAGCATGCTTCAGTCCAACACTGGTCACTCCCTGCAGAGTCACCTCATCGGCTTCACTCTCCACCATGCACAAGCTGAACATGGCCTGAGGACACATTGCCAAAACACAGCGGTCAGCTGGGGGAAGACCACTTCACATGCATTTTATGTTTTTGGTTCAAATATATAACTGGGCCAAAGCAATGGAACAGAACATTAATATATGCCCGGTAACCATGGGTACTAATGGTAAAATAAGTCCAGCTTTATTCTTCCGGTCCTTCTGTGTGGACGCTGATCATATTATGTGATTTATCTAAGCTGTGGGTTTTGTTCGTGTGTATGCTGATAGTAGATAGTAGCTGCTCGTAGTTAATCAAAACCTGCCAGACGCAACATCCTAGAGCCCCTCGGTATTGATTGAATTGATTTGCCTGCCTTGGCCCTAGAGGTCAGCAGGAATAAATAGCACAAGCAGTACTTTCTGTTGCATAGCGTCTCTGTCTTTCTCACCCTGTGTCACGCACACACCGACGCCCAGTCGCGCGTGTGCGCACCACCCGCCATGTGGAATCAAAGCAGCGAATGCCGCGTCCGCAGCCTGGTCGCGCTGTGTATGAAACCAGCTCACTGCTCACTAATCAAAGCTATTGACTGGTGTCGCACCATTAGGGGGTGGCGGAGCCAGTGATCGACCAGCAGAGTGCAGCACTGTGAGAAGTGAGAAGACTGAGAGGATGGAGCTGATGGTGCTCAGGTGTTGGCACCACAAAGATCACCTCCAGTATCTTGTCCTCCAACGTGGTTATGAAGTCTTTGAGATTCTAGTTCATATATTTAAGGATTATTATGTGACACACAGATGTCATCATTTACTTTTGGACATTAACTGAAGACCCAAACACAGATATTTAACCGAAGAGCATTTAGCATTCTTGCTTTAGGATAGCGATCAAGCTAACTTGCAATTTCACATATCTTTAAAATCACAGTAGCAGTCCGTAGCTCAGTCACTCCGCTCTATCTCTACTCAGACGGGTGGATAACTACATTATAAGCCTCCAAGCACCTCAGGCTGACCAATTCCAGAGCGTAGCGTCTCTTTCTGTCACGGAAACAACATTCCTCCCAAACCTCATCCCCGATTCCCAGCACACATGAACTTTAACCAGGCACCAGCCCTGTCTGATGTCCAGTCACCCCTCTGTGTTGGGAGGGTGACGTGTGAGACAGGCACGGCTTGAGGCCGTGCTGAGTTTTAACTTCTCTTCTTAGTGCTCAGCCTTGCGCTAATTAAAAATCGACTGGTCCAATGAGCACGGGAAGGCCTGTGGCTCCACCAGGGGTGTGATGGTGGCTGAGCTTTGGTCAGTGTGTGCATGAGTGTAAGACACAGAAGGTTGGATCAAGTCATTGGCAGAAAGCAGAGTGTATGTGACGGAGAAGCCACGCTTTGCAGGAGGGGAGGTCGAAGACACCCTGAGCCTGTTTGTCCTCCGTGTGAATGTTCCTGACCTTGGAAGAGGAGATGACGGAGCACTGGTGTTGACGGATAGATCCTCTGACTTGGGCCACATAGCCCGGCTCCCTGCAGTCCTCGCACATGATGCTGCAGTGTGAGTGCAGCTGACCTGACAGCAAAATTTAGATGCGTAGATGTGCTTGGGGTGAACTCTTGACTCACGCACCCGCTATACTATCACAACAGTCAGTGAGGCTGAATCATGTCCGAGTGAAATGTTGCTGCTTGTCTAATGATCTGTGGCTGTTCCTACAGGCAGGTATGTCGCACAAGTCGTGATATCTCACACAGCTTCAGGGGTTCCGAGGGTTAGGGGTTAGGGTTAGGGTTAGGGTGCTGTAGTGTTAGCATGCTTAAAGCCATAGCATTGCTATTGCACTCTTAGTGTAAATTCATTTTTACTCTGGATTCAGAGAAATACCAGTGTGTTCGATTACGCCTTTCTTTTATTGTAGGACTCTGTGTTTCCTATTTTTTGTTTTTCTCCTGCTACTCTGCTTATTATTGACTTTTATTATCTCTATATTAATGAAATCTGCCATCAGCCTCCCATTCTAACACCCTACTGTAAATGGAATACTTTACTTTACTTTACTTTGCTTGGCAGACGCTTTTATCCAAAGCGACTTACAAGGATGTCTGGCTCAGAGACACACCTGGTAGGGGATGGATTAGGAGTCAGACGGGGTTTGAACCCACAACCTTCTGCATCCCAGTCTGACGCTTAACCCATTGAGCTACCAGGCTACGCAGCAGTCGGCATGAATATGTGAGGAACGCATTTTTGTAACATGAAATACTTCCGCAAACAGGGCAAAGGCAATGTCAGAGTCCTAAGTAATACAGGTTGTACATACAACATGGAATTTTTCTTAGAGACAACTGTAGCTTTAGACTTCCTGTCCTGTTCTTTCTCTGCATGACAAAGAAAGCAAGGGGAGAGTTTGTGTATGTGGGTGCCGTGTGATGCTGGTGTGACTGATTTCCCCGAGCCATCCATACGTCACGGTAACGTGACAGCATTGGAGGAGACAGGTGACACATTCAGGACGAGTTCCAGGTAAACAACTCATGCTTGGCCAGGTATTTCATTACAGTCACTCATGTCCGCTGGGCTAGATAATGTGTTGTAATCACTGCTACATGTGCATGCGGGTGTTTGTCCGTCTGAGTGTGAAAGAAAGAGGCACAGAGACAGAGAACACAGTCGCTATTCACAACACAGTCATCTTCACAGTAGATGTACTAAATGAAACCCAGCAGTGGAGTCAGATGACAAACTGAAGCTAATGTTATTACGGCCCCACGAAGGACCAGTGGAGCAGACTTGCAGATCTAATAACGCAAGAGCAGCAACCACAGTGTGGCTCAGCTCGGCTGGGAATGGAAGGAGCAGCATTTAGAAACGAAGCCCAAAGAACGAATGGAGGACAAAAGTGAAGAGGACGAACAAAAGGTGAAGAGGAGGAGTGTGACTCGCCCACCCTCAACTCTCAGCAGCGAGCAGCAGAAAATAACCTACACACACATACACACTCACACACCGGAGACATAATCCCTGGGCAACTTGGACATATTTAATCTGCCTCTCGTTTTCAAGGGGGATTAATTTCTACTTTCTAATCTGCCCAGTGCCCCTAAATCAAATCTCATCAGTGCACTTTTCCCTGTGCAGCCCATCTTAGCAGATCTCCTGTCTGGCTGTTTGACAGCGAGAGTCTACCTAAGGCCGCCTCTGAGACTTACCTAGAATCACACCGAACCCTCAGCAAGAGACAACTCTACAGAAAACCATCCAGGCTGGGCTTGGGAATTATGACCAGCTGAAGCACTTTTTATTTAGACTGAATCTCTAGGCTGTGTATGTGAACCTGCCTATAAAAAAAAACCCTTCTCAGTCTATCAAAGACTCGTACTGCTGGCGGCACAGCAATCCGGCTGAAACAGTATTTGGACCACCTTCCTTAATAATCTGAGCTAATGCGGTTACTTTAGCAGGATCAGCGTAAGCGTGAGGCAGGTTCTGTGGCACTTATCACAATCTACCATCCTGAAGATGGTTACGTAACACCTTTAGTACATCAGCACTGGGCCACACAGCCTGACAGATATGAGCGTCTCAGTTCTACGTCTACAACGTTGCAAAGACAAAGGAAGTCTGCTAGTGCTCATGTGTAAAACGTGCAGCAGAATATTCGGTAATATCGTCCAAGACTCACCCTGAAGTAATCACTGCACGCAGCAAGCACGGCTTTGTGGGCGTGGAATTTCTGCTCACCAGCCACCAGGGTGACGTCACACAGCAGACCATCCTTCCTCTGCTGGTTGAGGGCAGAGAGGACCGAGTCCTGGTGGGACTTTGACTGGCAGAGCCTCTGTCCTGTCAGCATCTCCCTGCAGCTACACAGACAGAGGACACGTAGTCGCAGTGGAATATTAGTCACACGTTGAAACCATCTACTACGAGTTGATTTGTGGAGCTTCTCAGTCATCCAGGTCATCGTATTCCCAAAAGTGCCATGTGTTGGCAACAGGACGCGTACTACTTCTACTACTACTTCTACTACTATTACTACTACTACCACCTGCTGCTACTATGCCTACTATGGCCACTACTACACATTTCTGGCCCTGCTATGTCACATTTCCCGGGCATTATTCTGTATATAAACACCAGGAATCATGTGAGCGTTCTGATCTATAAAAGCTTAATGAGAGAAATGTGATACATTAGTCCCTCCGTTGTAGTGAACATGGCTGATGGCTCGTTTTGACTTGCAACATAAATTGTCCTGCAGCTGTAACCCCTCAGGAAAACACCAAACCCACAACTGTAAATACCAGATTTTGTCTTATTTGTATGTTTCTTGGGTCCAAAATATAGATCTAAATAAAAACAACAGTTTGTGTTGCGCTGAAAAAGACGAAAACCAAACATTGGCTTATATTTCCAAACGTTTTTTTTTACTATGACATATAAAGATAGAATCAGCCTAAGTAATATAAGATCAGTACTTCAGTCTATTGGGGATGGAAGCTACAGACAGACTGTACTCTCAGTACTGAGAGACGGCCTAATGCATGTTGACAGCAACCAATAACGGCTGCTCTTCTAGGTGGGTTTGCCCTTGTCTAACCTCCACAACGTCAACACAACACACCAATGTGTGCTTTTAAAGAATGTGTGTGTGCGGAGGGGGGAAGGAGACACTTTCATTAAACCACATATTGATCTTACTCAGGTTCAAATAAAGAAAGAGAGCTCTTAACTCCTTGCCAACATGCTGAGCGAGTTTTCTGTTTGCGCCGTTGGACACTGAGCATGCAAGCAGCATATTTGCAGTATTATAAGAAGGAGCAGGGCACATACCTGAGGTTGGGTTCTGAAGGCATTCCCCTGGGCAAAGAAAGAGGGGATGGTGGCGATTGTTTAGAGGCAGTGCTATGCAGCTCCTGACGACAGTCGTCTCCTCACTGGGCGCATGCATCAGCCTGATAGGACACAACAGCACGTCAGCTTCGCTCAGTCCATCCAGCCGACCCAGTCGCACTGTGGCATCCTCCCGTGCACACGTGTGAAAGGATGCAACTGCAGATCAAGCCTGATCTCTTTTTTTCAGCCACACTGGCGTTGCCTTTGACACGTCGTCTAACTGTTCTCTTAAGGCCTGTTCGTGTGTAGAGCACAGGCAGCGTGACAGCTACAGGCAGCTAGACTCCAGAGGAGAGGAAGAAAACACGCTCAGCAATTCTCAGAACAAGCTGGGAGTCCAAATTACACCAAGTCCTTCTGCTGTAGCTACAACCTTGACATAATGTGCTACACACCTGAATATGATACCCCACAGTCTCCTGTGACATTACACTGACGAGCACAGGAGAGAAACAGAGGTCAGTACAGATGCACTCTGAAATCCAAGATGCTCTAAGTGAAACATCACTCACTCGCTGTAGAATGAGTTGTCCCACGTCTCATGTGGCTATTTGGTGGAAAGGAACCTGTGTACTCACCTTAAGTGGAGCTGCTATGGCCTATGATGAGTTCCCATCATTTTTACCACACAGATTACAGACCTGCTAATAATAACAATTGAGCCGTTGTTCTGTGCACTACGCTGTCATTTGGTGACTGAGAACAGGCACCGTGCTACATGTCTTTACGCACAAGCAACAATGGGATTTACACACGAGCAGCGCCCAGGCAACTCAGCGGCGGCGGAGGAGGAGGAGGAGGAGGAGGAGGAGGGCGGTTTGGGTTGCCAGATAAGCACAGACCATTAGTGCATTAACTGTAACTTTTCAATGCCTCCCAGCTGTCAAAAGGTCTCCTAGCAACAGGCCAGCGCCTTGGTCCGTGAACTACGATCACGGAGGATAGAATAGACCCCCCCCCCCCACCCCACCCCACACCACACACCCAGGGAGCGGAGTAATCCTGTTGCATCCCTGACAGCGCTCACACACACACACACACACAGAATCCACACCATCGTGTATGTAAAGCACCTTTCGGCTTTGCAGGAATGTGTCTGTCTCCAGCAGCCTCTCCTCATAACGCACCTCACATGAATGGGTTCTTGCTCGGCTCCGTCCCCCTGCTCCGCGGCGCATCCGTGGCGGGGGGCATTGGATCGTCCGTGGCTGAGGTATCTGACGTCGGCGGCGACAGGAGGACCGAGCGCAGCAGCGGGGAGATGCGCGCTGTTATCATGGACACTTTCTCGCTTTCACTGTGGCACCTACATTGTCACATTATAACCCCGCCTCTCTACGGTGGTCACATGAATACGCATGTCAGGGGAACGGGTGGGGGGGTGGGTACAGCGCCCCTTGGTGGACAGTCTGTGTATATCCTACTTACAGTACAGTAAGATGGAGAATATAGGAAAAGACAGCCTCTAATGTGTAGCTTGTATTTTATATATACACTTTAAAGTATATTAAAACACGACTAGTAAACTGTAATGTCAGAATATTATTACTTTCCCCTTTGAACATAATGTGCATTATCCCTACTGTGCATTTAGTCATTTCTACCCCAAACTAATAAACCACCTTCATCGTTCCACAGAAAGGGGTCACGTCGCTGCACAACATTACATATTAGCAGAAGCAATGTAAACATTGTCCAAACTGTACCATGCTGCCTTCAGGTGCTCCCCGTCAGATCTTGTGTGCAGTTGCTGGCTGTGTGCACTGGCGGTGCCTTTCTAACATGAAGTATTCTTGACGAGACAAAAACGGTCCTTTTTGTCAGATCTTGGTCTGTGTCATTGACGCCATCACTTACATCTTTTGTATCTCTTTAAAATGTATATGTTTGTATATTATAGTACATATCTTGTAATCCGTAACATTTTCCCGTTCACAGGTGGATTGCCGTATTTCCAGCTTCACCTGAACGCAGCGCGCGTTCAGGGCACCAGGACTGGGAGACACAGAGGGACTGAGCTGGACACATTCCTCACACCATTGTTACCAGGGCTGTCTGTGTGGTCAGCTGCTACATGGAGTCTCGGGGAGTTGGAGGTGCGTGTGTTCATCCGTTTCTTCGAACCTCTTTCCGACTTTCTTTGTGCTTTGGGAGTTCTGTGCTTCGGGCCCCGAAGCAGCGACCGAGCCAGGCATGTTTACTGTACTCTCTCCCCGCAGCTGGCGGCGTATTTACGGGCAAACTGCTTTTCCTGCCCGCGGTAAACTCACATATTCCTTTTGGTGCTTATGCATGAAATATGTGATCTAATGAATGAGGTCATCCAGTCTGACTAACCTGCGCGCGCGTGCCTGTTAAACAGAGTAAAGTGTTTTTTACACTGTTTGTTTTACTGTGTTTTCACTCGTTTCTAACCTGCTGCGATCCAAGCAAAATGGACTCGTGGAGAATGAACTCTTCCAGCACTTCAGTGCAGTATGACGTGGTTACCTAAGTAAACTCTTACCACAGTCATGTCATCATTACAGGAGCTGAAGTAAAGCAACAAATCTTCATGCAAACAACTTCACACACTGCTCGTTACACTATGTAAGTTGACTAAACGTGGCCAGAAATGCCTTAAAATTGCACTGATTCACTGGGAAAGTCCGGCATTCAGGATTCCTGTGTGTTTATGTGAACCTCGGACGCTTTAATGTACCTTTTAATATGCACGGGCAAGCTGAGACTCATTCCCCTGAATCAGTCTGGATCTTTCACATTCCCCACTCTTTATAGATGCATGCGCTCAAAGTCTGCTCAAGGATTGACTGGATTTGCGTCCTTTAATTCCATTTCTAACCGGTGCCTCTCAATCTGGAGCCTGAGGACCTCAAAGGACCTGTTGGTGTGCACAGACAACACAAGCAAAGGACTCTGAACAGAAACACAAACGCTTTTGTTTTTTCTCCCATTTTTTATGAGCTGAACTCAAACATCTGAAAATTTGACTACATACACGAAAGACCCATGACTCTCAAATATTGTTCCCAAATCTGCCTACGTGTGTGTTAGTGAGCACCTCCCACCTCACAGGTGCAGCATGTCGAGGTGCCGATTAGACAGCAGGAATATTGCACAGGTGTGTTTTAGACTGCCCATAATTTTACAGCTCATTAAAAATGGGAGCAAAAACAAACGTGTTGCATTTATATTTTTGTGCTAATAACAAATCTTTATGAAATGTCGCATGTAGCCTTGAGTGTGTGTGATTCTTTTTGTTTTAGGGATACTTATCTGTCACCCAGAGGCACATTCTGAGCCAACTAGGGGCTGATGGGGAAGTTTTACCAGCAGCAACGCCCACCCGTTTCACTGAGATGTCCCCAGGGGGAGTGAAATGTGGATGACGGTGTGAGCCAGGGGAATTCAACGTTTGGGCCAAGATAGCCTCACATGAGCCAGAAAGAAACCTGTTCTAGTCTGAACAAAACACAATCCACACTCGCTCCCAATCAGCCGCCGCCACAATGCTGCTGCCAGGACCACTGTGGGTGTGCCTGCCTCTGATATGGGTGGGAAGCTGCTGTGCCCACAGCCTGTTCACCTGTGAGCCAATCAAAGTGCATCGCTGCATGGGAATGCCCTACAACATGACCTTCTTTCCCAACATGATGGAGCACTACGATCAGGATATTGCGGCCAGTCATATGGAGGTGAGTTGACGTGCGACCATCTGAAAAGCATTGAAAACGTGAAAGCTCATTGGCCTCAGTAGTCCCAGGTTTCCACGGAGAGTTGTACTTATACTGGCTTCCTCTGCCTATAAATAAAAATTATGATTCAAGTCATATTCAAAGGTAATGATCTGGGAATCGTTGCCATCAGTAGTGTTGTCGTGAATGCTTTCTGCGGCTCCAGTCTATAAATGCCAGCCGTCAGAAGCGCTTATTGATTGCACCTTAATTACCATTTTGTTATGGTCATTAATTCACGTGCACACAAATTACCAGTGAAATCAGCCCTGGCTGTTAGAGAGCTATCTATTAAATAAACAGTTGGAACTGTGCTGTTGTTAATAGGGTGACTATGAATCCACTGATTTTGGATCAGTGTAAAACAAACAGGATTACTCATAAAACCTTATGTTGAGGATGCACTAAGTCAGTCTGCCGTAGCACGTTCTGCACATCGGCCACTAAAAAGTGGCAGCAGGAGGCTGACTAAGGTTTTGTGAGGGGTTTGTAAGCCGCTCCTATAGAAGGGATGCGAGGCAGTGTTGCTAAGCTAAGTAAACTGCACAGTATGTCATTGCTGTGTGCTTTTACTCGTCTAGTATCTTATTTTGGGGTATCCAGGACTCATGGCTTTATATATTGCACCGTTACACCAAGTGTGGTGAAACATCCTGTGTCCTTACATTCCTGAAGGCCAGGGTTTGGATTACACACGTTTGGTGTCAGAGTGTCAAGCACGAACAGTGATCCGCTGAAAGACTCTTTTGTTTGGCATCTGGCAAAGGTATAGGCTTCTCGTTTCACGGCAGCCTTGGCCACAGGCAACTTGGAAGCCTTTGATTTCTGGTGGAAGGGGGATGGACGCGCCCAGTTCAGACTTACCCCGCATGCCACAATGAGTATTCTCTCTCAGTTAATCGCTCACTCATTCCCCCGTGTACACAGTCTTACCTCCGCAGCCCCGTCTCCCGGGCGACAGGTTACACTGTTGGCCTACATACAAAATTATGGCACAGGGTCGTCTTTAAACGTGTGCAGTGATTTACCACAAAGTCGCGCCACTGTAATCAAGCAGAACGTTGCTTCGTAGCGAGCTCGGTCCAACCCTTCAGTAGGATTTTCCGGAGAAGGGCTAACCTTTTCCTATTCCAGCAGTGTTTGCCAGCTTCTGAAATAGCAAAGCGCGAGGGGCTAGAATACAAAGAGAGGGGAAAGACTGAATGACGTAGTGTAACTGACAGGAAACAGCTGACGGTCCTACAAGTTTGAGCAAAGTTTACGTGTTTTTTTCCCTTCTTCTTCAAATCATTTAATCCTTAAAGTACTTTATGAAATTCTCATTTAATCCACTTCAGTCCAAATGTTTCCACTGAAAGTCGTTGAAGGTTTCTGAACAGTTTTTACAGTAACGCTGCTTTAAACCACGTCCAGGTCAGAGTTTTAATGTGTAGCTTACTGACAAGAAGTTCAGGACCTCCAAGGAAGAGGAACAAGGACGCTTACTGTCAGAGGGCACAAGCCCAGGCCCCAGAGACACGGGCCCGCTGCCAGACTGGATTCGGGAGGGGAAAAAAGGAGAGGAAACACTGAGTAGTGGACTGTGTTGGAGTCTATATGTCCTGTTTTTTGTACAAATATTGGCAGCGTAGCTGGACATCAGTCTTTCTGGTCATGCAGGTCTGAAATGTCTACATGGTTAGAACCGGACCGTTCTGGAGGCGTGTGCACAGTTAAAATGAAAACCCCGTGATACTGATGCAGCAGCGCAGACAGACATGATCTGGACTCACTGATGAATCCACACATCCTGTAGACGCACTGTGGCTCCTCAGCAGCCTAACCTGTCAACGGCCCCTGTGCATTCGAGCCTCCCTGGCCTGTCCTTGTGTGTTTCCAAATGTCTGCGCCCCCCATTTCCTGCCACCAATACTGCAGCCCCTCCTCCTCGATCCTCAATCTCTTCACTAGTGTGTTGAAATGGGAGAATATGTTCTGCAGCCAGTGAATGGGCTCCTTTGTTTGGCATCACAGAGCACAGCAGCTCATACTGTACATAGAGCAGCAGATACACCAAGCAGGTTGATCACAACCTCCCACGCTGACTAAATCATTAGTAATATTATGGAGCTTTTCTCTCCATCTCAGCCGTTCATGCCCCTGGTAAAGCTGAACTGCTCCCCAGACGTCCACCACTTCCTGTGCCAAGCCTTTATCCCAGCATGCACCGTGCAAAACAACGTGATCCGCCCGTGTCGGGAGCGCTGTGAGGCAGTTCTGTCCGACTGCGAGGAGAATATCCGAGTCTTTGGTGTGACCTGGCCTCCTGAACTACAGTGTGACAAGTAAGAAAACCCCAATACTCGTCATCCATAAGACACGTGCCTGTGGTTTACCCTGTTCTTACTGTATGTTGTCCTTCAGATTGGACCCGTGTAACTCTCCTGGTGGTTCAGTTCGTCCTGCAACCACCCCGATGATCTTGGCAGCTAAGCGGGATCTGGGCTTCTGGTGCCCCCTGCAGCTGAAGACCAAGCCGGGCTACGCGTCGTCGTTCCTGGGTGCCCAGGACTGTGCTCCGCCTTGCTCCAACATGTACTTCAAACCGCACGACATTGAATTTGCCAAGAGCTTCATCGGTGTGTGCTCCATCATTTGCCTGGGAGCCACTCTCTTCACCTTCCTCACTTTCCTCATCGACGTCAAGCGCTTCCGCTACCCCGAGCGCCCCATCATTTTCTACGCCGTCTGCTACAGCTTCGTCTCGCTCATATACTTCCTCGGTTTCCTGCTGGGGAACAGTGCGGCCTGCACCAAAGCGTCCCATTCTGCGGGCGTGGACACGGTGGTGCTCGGCTCTCAGAGCAAAGGCTGCACTCTGCTCTTCATGCTCCTCTACTTCTTCTCCATCGCCGGGATTGTCTGGTGGGTCATACTCACTATCACCTGGTTCCTTGCAGCGGGACCCAAGTGGAGCTGTGAGGCTATAGAGAAGAAAGCGGTGAGGTTTTTGCTACATCATCATTATATGTGAAGTACTGTCAGCTACATGTGAGAATAATGGTGTCTTTTGTCTGTAGGTGTGGTTCCACACCGCAGCCTGGGGGATCCCTGGCGCTCTAACGGTTATGCTGCTTGCTCTGAACAAAGTTGAAGGGGACAACATCAGCGGGGTTTGCTTTGTGGGACTCTACGACCTGGACGCCCTGCGCTACTTTGTTCTGGCTCCGTTATGCATGGGCATCGTAGTGGGTCTCTTCCTCATCCTGGCCGGCATCGTCTCCCTCAACCACGTCCGCCAGGTCATTCAGCACGATGAGCGCAACCAGGAGAAGCTGAAGAAGTTCATGATCCGCATCGGCGTGTTCAGCTGCCTCTACCTGGTTCCTCTGGTCACCCTGTTAGCGTGCTACACCTACGAGCAGAGCCACCGCAGCACGTGGGAGACGACCTGGATCAACGACCGGTGTCAGGAGTACAGCATCCCTTGTTCCCACAAGGTAGCCGCCCACTGTTGTGATCATTTGCTCGGTCGGCTGGAGAGTGATTGAAGAGGGGGCATGGGGGCACGTGTGGTGTGGTGTGAAAAAAAGAACAAGGTCAAACCACGTTCTGAACCCAGTTTTGTCGGTGTCCTGTCGGATGGCTGAAGAGAATGAGAAAGTTTACTAGTCGTGTCTGGCAGATCCATAAATGAGCTGCTGTGTCTGTGAAGTGCGTCCAATGTGAAACAGAAATGACATAAGTTGTGTAATTTCACATGTGTGAGCTGCTGTTGTTGACGTGGCGATCTGGAGAGAGAACAGTGTAAAACCCAGATGAACTGAGCTCAGCTCAGTCGTTAAAGAGCTCGGTTTCGTCTGCAGTAAAAGTTGGGTTTGTTCGTTTCAGACAACGGAACAGGGCCGCCCTGACCTCTCCCTGTTTTTGGTGAAATACTTGATGACGCTAGTGGTTGGGATATCTGCCGTGTTCTGGGTCAGCAGCAAAAAGACGTGCTCTGAGTGGGCCTACTTCTTCAACAGGAACCGAAAAAGAGAGTAAGATCACGTCTGCGGCTCCGCTTCACATTCAGCCTTTGTGATAAAAGAAAATGCATGTTTCATGTTCTGTGACCCTCTCACCCCCCAGTCCCATCAGTGAGAGCCGCCGGGTCCTCCAGGAGTCCTGCGAGTTCTTCCTCAAGCACAACAGCCGCGTTCAACACAAGAAGAAGCACTACAGCCCCAGATCCCACAAGCTCAGAGTCATCTCCAAGTCCATGGGCACGAGCACAGGCGCTGCCCCGACCAGCCCCTCCACCACCAACAAAGGAACCTCCGCTCTGAGCAACCACGAACCCCATGCGCAGGGCTCTCTGTCTGAGGCGTCAGCCAGGGAACACCTGGAGAGGGGCACGTCCAGCCGAGGCTCCAGGAGGGAGGAGAGGGAACGCGAGAGGGAGGGCGGAGAGAGGCGGAGCAAAGGGGGGAGTTCCAGTAAGGTCAGCAGCCGCTCAGAAAGCATGCACAGGGTCCCAGATGGAAGGTGAGACAGGTTTGACACGCCTCAGATACACACGCTGTCTTTTTGTCCCATCATGTCTGTGCGGATTTCTTCTGCAGCACTTGTGTGCAGCACAGCACGGTGTTTGTCATTCTAAGGAGCTCCGTGAATAACTGATCCTTCACATGTGCTCGCTGCTGCAGGATGACTCCAAGGAGCGAGTTGGCAGAGGCCCGGCAGGTTCCCAGTGGACAACAGCATCTGGCTTCAAACCTTCCGCACAGCAGCAGCAACCAAGAATCCATCTTCCAGCTGGTGTACCAGGTGCCTGAGGAGAGCAAGGACACGAAGGACGGCAGCTGCAGAGATAGCTGAAGCACCCCCCCCCTCCCCCATGCTGGACACCTGCGGGACAACTCGGTCACAGTCCATCATTGATTGCTGCGCCCGTTCTGACGTCAGCTCCTACATGAGATGCTGATTGTATGTCTTACATCGTGATTGTTAATTGCCAGCAAAATGTAACGTGCCTCGAGTGTTTCTAATAAGATGCTGGACCAGAATCTGTGGGTATTTAGGAAAGAGGCTACAGTTGTTAGAATCTTTAGTTTGGGAGAAGGCGGTGTTTTTCACTGAGCTTTACTGAGCTGGGGACTGAATGTTGCAGCAGTGCAGCTGTGTCTACAAGTGCTCATTTGATTTTATAGCATGTATCAGGTGGAGTGTTTTGTAGACATGGAATGCAAACTAGTGAACAAATGCAATATTTATGTATGTATATATATTTCTTGGACATCTTTTACTGTACTAGTCTCTACACTGGACTTTGTTCGACAGGCCGTGACACTTCCAAACATTCAACCTAAAGAGTCTCTCTGTGGTGTCTCACTGTCCTTCCTGGAAACATGGTTCATGATTTTGTGACGCAGTTTTGCCACTGTTCACGCTTTAACACTATTTTTGTTAAACACGTGCTTTTATTTTGTCCTCGCTCTGCGGAGCTTGTCCTCATAGATGTGTCCTGTGGATTTGGATAAAGCTTTAGTTTGCTATAAGAATGTGCCTTAGTTTGAGCATTTCCTCACCTTCAGAGGACCTACAGATGTTTAGCACGTGGGACATCTGTCTGGGTTCTTGCTGTAGGTTTATATTATAAACGGTGTAAGTTCTGATTCAAACCGAGGAAACAAACCAAACAGGTTTTGCACTATTTGTCGTTTCCAGCACAAACCACTTATTAAAAGAAGTACAAAGAGAATTTGGGGGACTTCATCAGGGCTTATTTCCAGCTCAGCTTCTGTGATTTCTTTGAGCTGTCCAGTAACACTAACTAAAAGGGAATCCTGTTACCTCTGTGTGTCCTTATGCAGACGTATAAACAGTCTGTGGAATGCTGTATACAGTTCTGGGAGCTGTGTCTTTTCAATAAAGTGTGATATGTAAAATGTTTTGATAAAGCACAGAATAAAAAACAACAGAATCATTGTGACATACGATCATTTGACTGACTTAGAGATGACAAACAGTGCGCGCACTCGGCGCACAATCTGCGCGCTCTCTGCGCACATGCCGGCGAATCTGAGGGATGTTGAGGGTTGGTTGTTTCCGTTTCTGCGAGTTGACTGGCTCCTTCTCGCTGGTCCTGCCCTCCTCGGGACTAAAGCTCGCTGAACTGTGGCAGTACAGTTGTCCCTTTGTCTCCTCTGAGTGATGTCTCCTCTCGCTGCCCGCCTGCTGCCGCTGCCTCTGCTTCTCGTCCTCTTGGTTTCGCCGCTCTACGGCGTGGAAAAGGTGAGAAATAGAGGATACCGAAAGGATCCTGACGCCGACAAGGTAAGCTGCTCATATGTGGCATCCCATTTTAAAACCTACCACTTAGGGAAACATCTGGATGAACGTCCACGGAGCTTCAGGACAGTTTTGCTCTTTGAGCTCATCCTAAGAGCTGCTGTATTTTTCTTTAAGTCATAAAATGCCTTCTTCTTCTTAATGCTGATTCATCCACATGCAGGCTGAGTGCGGTCAAAGTGATCTGGTCCCAGCAGCAGCTTTTGTATGGTCAGCTGGTCCTCTATTATTCAAGGTTTTGGCTGCTCTCCAGAAGACTGAATGGACACAAAAGAGGATAAAAAAGAATGCCAGACAGGAAGTTAGGGTCTGGCTCATAGTGTCTGTCTGTCCCTTTCTTTGTTATCTGTCTGACCAGCTTCATGTGGATTTTATTTGTGGGGAACTACACATTCATAGAAGTTCATAAACCCTAAAGCGGGGTTCAGCTGCCTCGCCTGTGAGGAACTTTTTAAATTTCCTGCTTAGTTACATGAAGGTGAGAGTGGTGTTTATTTCTGCTGGGACTCTGTGGACCCCCCCCCCCCCTCACTATGTCTGCATACCTCCCTATGAGAACCACTAGTAATTGATCTCCATTATCCTCCAAAGTCATGTCTCATAGCTGAGGACCACAGTAGACACCGTAATGAAAAGCATCTCATGTTACCATCTGTATCTAGTGTGCTGGCAATGATGCAGAAAAGCCCAACTGCACTAGACACTCTGAAGAAGGAAGATCTACTTATTTGAAAACCATGGTAATAACAAAATACTGCTCTGCATCCTGCTGAGAGCCTCTGACTCTCACGACTGCCAAATCCAAGCAGCACACTACAACCAGTTCTCCGCATGCTCCTCCAGAGCTTCGGCTCTTCTTTCTGCGTTGCATGAAATCCCGCTGATTCCTCAAAAGCAGCATTTCAGCTTCAGTTACAGTACGAGACTGTGTGCGACTAATATTCCGTTGGGCTGGAGTGTAAATCATGCAGCCGGCTATAGGTATAAGTGCACAGAGGTTCTATTCATTAGTGTGCCCCTAAAGCTCTAACGTTTAGGCAACAAGGTGCTTGGAGGTTTTCCCCTTTCTCTCGAGGACACATTCCAGCACGTCCATTAGCACGCATGCATACCAACCCACAATCTGCTGGTCTCAGCACAGACTTCCCAGTTTCCTAAAGAGATGATGTCAGGTCTCACATCTCCAGGTTGCACCAGAAAAGCCACTTAATGTCTAAAACAGACTGTGGGCCATCTGTTCTGCAGCAGCTGAACATAAATACTACAATTCTCTTTGCTTTGAGGCTTTTTTCACAGTCACATCATCGGAAATACACTTTTCTATTTCACCCCAGAGTCTCCTATCAGGACAAAATGTAGGAACTGGAGTGAAAACGCTTTGTTTTTCTCTTGCTGTGGGACTGCTTAATGTATTTTGGCCGTGCACCCCTTGTAACTACTCCACATTTGTATGCTGATTTAAAAAAAAGGGCAGCAGTGACCCAAGAAAAACCCAGACCCGAACGCTGGAATGAGTTGTGTGCTCAAAGGTGAGGACACGCTCCTTTGTGTCAGTTCAGGCCTGTTCTAATTATATGATACAGATCACACAACCAAAATGAAAACCCAACAACTCCAGCTAAAAAAAGCTTGAACATTTGACCTACACGCTGCAATCAGTTGGTCTCCGTGGGACTTTGAAGAACACGTTATGCAAAGTTATTTGGATCTTCACTGTCCGTCTCTGCATGTGGTGGGTTTTGGCAAGCTCCGCCGTCTCTGTTTGCGTCTCTGCGTATTTGAGTCAGCTTGAGTAAGACGCAGCATCTGTTTAAATATAACGTTTCAGTAGGACAGTGAATCACTCCCAGGGATGCTGAACGACACAGCTGCTAATTTAGGCCGTCACCAAACCTTCATTTGCTTATTAACGCGCAGTTTTTCCTGCATATATTCATTTGCATCGCGGTCCTATCGCTGCTCCTCGGTTTGGCTTTGCAGCCTGGTGGCCATGTGTTTGTTTCTATAACTTGTAAATGACTTCTCGGCCGGCCTTTTGTGTGTGATGGTTGAATGGATGGCAGCGTTTACGTAACTGTGGTGCATGCAGTCCAAACAGCCACAAGTAGAAAAAGGAAAACGTGAAACAGGAAGTTCGATAACAATAGACTCTGTTGTTGTTGTAGGCCTTTTTTTAAACCTCCATGTTCACTTCCTCTCTTCCATGTTTTCTTTTCAGTATGGTAGCTGCATGCAGGGGCCAGCAGGCACCCCTGGCAGAGAGGGTAATCCAGGGGCCAATGGCATTCCAGGGACACCAGGCATCCCTGGTCGTGATGGGCTCAAAGGTGAGAAAGGCGAGTGCATCAGCGAGGTCTTCGAGGAGCCCTGGAGGCCCAAATACAAGCAGTGCGCCTGGAATTCTCTGAATTATGGGATTGATCTGGGTAAAGTCGCAGTAAGTATCTTGATGCAGGACATGCACTCATTTTACAAAGTTGCACGAATGTTCCACGGATCAGTGGCTCAGCTCCTCTGTGCTGTGTTGCAGGACTGCACATTCACCAAACTGCGCTCCGACAGCGCACTCAGGGTCCTCTTCAGCGGTTCCCTCAGACTCAAGTGTAAGAACGCCTGCTGCCAGAGGTGGTACTTCACCTTCAACGGAGCTGAGTGCACAGGACCCCTGCCCATAGAGTCAATCATCTACTTAGACCAAGGAAGTCCTGAGCTCAACTCAACCATCAACATCCACAGGACGTCCTCAGGTGCACAGACTTTCCGCCTGAATCAAAAGCGTCATGTGCTTCAGTCAGTGGGAACATTTGGAAATAATAATAAGTTCCACGTGTAATAGAACATGTAGCATAGCTTACCTTTATTAACAGGAAACAACTGGCCAGTGTTACAACTGCAGGTTGGCATAGAAACGGCAAGAAATCCTTCATAGCGTGACGTCTTCAGCGTTAGTTTAGACTCAAGGCTGTTTCATGGCCACGGCTTCTTTAAGTCAAGTTTTGGTTCCTTTCCTTTAAGGGATTATTTAGCTTCCATAGATCCAGAAATTGCCACAATTTTCAAACTTTAAAGAAAAGCCACAGTCCTCCAAATTAGGTTCTGGAAAGTTCACCGCTGTCCCACAGAACAAAACAATTAACAATGTTCCTTCTGTGGAGACAGTTTGGGTGTTCCCTGAAACTCACTTACACTGTCTTTTTTCCTCCCCCCCTCCAGTTGAAGGGCTCTGTGAAGGCGTCAAAGCAGGGTTGGTGGATGTGGCCGTGTGGGTGGGGACCTGCGCCGATTATCCCAGAGGTGACGCATCTACAGGGTGGAATTCAGTATCCAGAATTATCATTGAGGAACTGCCTAAATAAAACAAAGTACTCCCAAGGGAGGGACCGGTCTTGGTAGTGTAACAGTATGTTATCTGGCCCTCCAAAATGATCAGGTGTGGTTTTTGCTGGGACATAAAAGCATCACTGATGGTAACTTGAATGTTTTTTTATGTTAAAATTTGACACCAGCTGACAGGGCTATAAACGAGGCTTCTGTCTCACTCTGTCCTGAACAAATTCACTTTGTACTGTAGATCCAGTAAATGTGTACTCAAGTGACCTGTTTCTATTCATTATTACAAGTCTTTTTTTATTTACTGAAGGTGTTGTGCATTTTATTCCAACAAATAACTAATGCAAAGGTTAATGCATTTAAATATCAAAAATGATTCGACACAGATCGAGCACGGTTTGGATTTAATAAGTTGTTAGAAAGCAGTTTAACTACAATTTGCTGTAAAAAAAGTAAAAAAAACAGGACATTTCAAAGAACCCCGTTGGTGTGTTTAGATTAAATAGGTCTCCACGTTGATGCCCACAAAAATAACTTAAAAAAGACAAACTTACTTTATGTTTTAAATGTTGATTATCAGTTCAACCAGTCTCTCATCTGCTGACATGTTTCCTGTATCTGACATAAGCCTCCCACAGACTTTCACACAGTTTATTACAAATGACATGCTTCATCCCCGTGGTGAGACTGTACGATGAACCAAAGACATCTTCATCACATTTCACTTACAATCCAGAGAGCGCTTTGTCGCACAGTTTAGCAATGAACGCGTCTCGTCTCAGCACATTCAAAGTCCACACAGGTCTAAAGTGTCAGCGCTGCTTGTAGGCCTCATTCATTTCGTCTCAGAAGGAAGCCAGACACATTCTCATAAACTACAAAGGTGATGCAGCAGGCGGGAGTGACGCGGATCACGTTGGGGATGATCCCTTTGTAGAAACCGATGGCGCCTTCGTTCCTGCAGAGAAGGTGACAAAGTTATGAACGTAAACCACAAAGCTAGACGGAAACAGCTGCTTTGTCCTCTGTGAGAGGATCAGCACCGTACCTCCACGTCCGTCTGATGACATCAATGACTCCGTCGTATCTACTGTGCTGGTCTTGCAGGCGAGCTCGCACCACCTGATACGGGTACGTCGTGGCCACAGCAAATATTTTTGATAAAGCTGCCATGGTGATGTATTCGACTGCATTCTGTTAATACGCAGACGAGAATGGAAGGAAGCAGAGAAACAGAGCAGATGACTCACGTCTTCATTTAACTTATCAACCGCGGGTTCTGATACATCGACGCGAAAAACTACAAGCTTTATGCTCAAGTTTTATTAAACACTGTCACAGTGTTTCCAGTCAGTCTGTGGTTCATGGGGTTAATGACTCACCAGATTTGCATCTGAAGGCACTTTCTTGTATTTGTTGTATTCTCTCTTGAGCTCTTCGTAGGCCATGAACTGCAGCGCTCCGTGGGATGTACCAAACAGACCTGGGACATAACCCTACGTAAAGAATACAATCCATATGAATGATTCATCAAGAGATAAACCCAGCACACAGGTTTAGTGTTTAAAAACCTGTCCTAGAGCACTCTCACCTAGAGGTAACAAGCATTAAAGCTAAAATCATTCTAAGGAGGCTTTAAAAAATGATTACATACATTAGTAAAGTTATGAGCATTTTGAAGGTTTCTGTGTTCTTCTACAGCCAACCCAGAGTTTTATTGCCCTCTAGTGGTGAAACCATTTAAATCTCTACCACAGTCTGGCACAGCGGTAGAAAACCTAGTCCTTGACAAATGCTGCTCATCTTGTTTTCCATCCGTTTCTCCCCTGCACACTGTTGATTACCTGGATCAGGTGTGTTCAACCAATCAGAAGCTGCAGGTGCAGTGACGGTTGGAAAACACAGAGCTGCGGCTCTCAACATGTTTTCCTTAGGTGCCACCAGCAAAAATGAGAATTGTAAAGTTTTTTTACATTACACTGAAAAACAGAATGCGCTGATTCTGTCTGACCTTGTAAAGTCCAGGCACTCCTTCGTGGCGGTAGATCTTGACAAGAGCATCCACCATCCCCTTGTACTGCTTGCTGGTCGGGTCAGAATTGTACTGCAGCACCAGCCGCGTCTTTGTAACCCAGATCGGGTTAGTTAGGGTGAGCGTTAGGATACCTAGGTGAGAACGAGTACAAAAGTGTTACAGTGAGGCTAATAAAATGTGTGAAAGATGCAAGTTTCAGTACATTTAGTAGACTTTATTTTTACACATAATACAAGTGGCTCTTTATTTATGAAATAACTTCTGTAGCTCTATCTCTAAATCAAAACCCTATAAATGGAATGTGGTGCAGTTATAAGAGATGTAAGTGAAGGTGATTGGTAAAAAAAGGATCCTGTATCTGCTATAGTATAACAGAAAAGACGCTTCATCTTTTAACAATATTATGGATTTGTTGAGCCTCCATTCAAACGCCACCCTCACACCCTAAAACATGTACCAGCCAAAGCCAGCTAAGGCCAGTATTACCTAGCTGTTGTTGTGTGCTGATCGTGTGCAGGAAAGATGCAGGAAAGACGCAGGAAAGATGCAGGACTAACCTGCTTCAGCTGCAGATACCAGGTGCTCGGTGGCGCTCAGTTCGGTCTGACGACCTTCCTTCACATACCCTTTGATTGCATTGTAACTGTGAGGAAGATGGTGTGAGAATAGGTCACGCTACAGGTACAGAACATTTCCGATGGCAATGAAACCTAGATCTGTAGACATGTTCGGCCATGTTCGATGGCTTACTTACAAGAAGAAGTAGAGACCCCATGATGCTCCAGCACCCCAAACATTGGGTGTCACTCCTTGGTAGAGTCCTCTCAGTCCCTCCTGCTGCCAAACACTCTTCATACAGTGCAATATGCCACTGTACTTGGGTCTGATCTCCAATCCATCATTTACTACAGCAAAGAAAACCAAATGTTACAATACAGGCAACAACTTCCATAAAAAATTAAGTTGAGCCACAACAGCCCAGAACCGTGAAATAAAATCCATCTAAAAGGCAAATGAAGTAGTTAAGTTATAATCTGTACCTGCAAACCTAACTCTGACCAGGTCCAGAGGATGCAGCACCAGCGTTGACACCACGCCCCCACTCAGTCCTGCGAGCAGGTTTTCTACCCTCACATGGCTGAAGAGCTGCTGAACGTGTCCGACTAATGACACGGCAGAGACGGGTTCGCTGCACAGTCTAGCCTCTGTGTCGTTAGCGGTTTCGTGATTCGGAGTGGATCTCATGTTTTCACGGCAATAACCTAGCTAGCGTCCTATAGCTAGCTGTGTTTCCAAGGCGAACACCCTGCTGTGTGTTACTGCTAAACGCTTAACTTACTCTGGTAAACAGACAAGCACTTGTCACTTCTGCAAAATGTGAATAGACACGTCCTAGATACGTTCTCATTTTCAGTGCATGTTAGATCTGAACCACGTTTTTAATCTGCGTATAACAACGACTCCAAGCTGTCAAACAGCAGCTCAACAGATTTCCAACGTGACCTTTCCGCGGCGACGAACTTATGTCAAGTTACCTTCAGGAAGAACAGTGCTTCCGGCGCTAACTTTCAAAACAAAACCACAAGGACGTCCTATTATTAACTGTTTGAACCACCATCACCGTAAACAAAAAAAATAATACACAAAAGACCCAATTCAGACTAAATGAAGTGAATACATACTAAGCCTGTAGGATTTAATATCTGTATTTTGTTTCTAAACGTTATTGATTTTTCCAGGCGTTGTGTTAAACCTCTATTGTATCCCCCATATTACTACTACTACTAAGGAAGCTAACTTTATCATAATTTCTACGAGCAGTTTAACAGTTCAGCGCTAAACAAAGAATATATGAGATCTATACTTCCGGACTTCAGCTCGCTAAACTTTGCATCTTGACTTCTGTTTCTGACGCAAGCGGGAGGACTGGGCATCCCATGATGCACCGCGGCATCAACGACTCATTTCTTTATAAACACATGGAAGATCGGACCAGTGCTTGCTAATATTTTTCTAGTTTAAATTAACCTACCCGCACATTCAGGTGATTGTATAGTCTCACCTCGTTACCGGAATGAAAGTTAAAGTGTTGTCGAGGAACCCGGATGACTATGTCCGGGAGACCAAACTAGATATACAGCGTGGTAAGTGAGACACTTAAAATGTGCCTGAACTGTTTACCAGTACAGTGTTAGCCACGTTGCTATCAAATAGTTTGCTAAAATGTGGCGTACACTCCGGTAATTAACCTCAGTGCCGCGTTTTTATAACTTGACAATGTCATTAAATCTGGAGAAATTATGTTTTTTATTTTGTAAACTTTGATAAATAAGAAAGAGATCATTTTATACAGGCTAATGTAGTCAGCGCTCATCTGAGGTTGTTTATTCTAAATTGCTACGGTGTATGTAGCGTGGTTCACATGAGACGTTTAAAAGGAGTAAATGGTGAAATAACATACATACGTGTATACTGTTAAATAAAAGATATTGAACTGCAAATTTTGGAGTATTTTATAAATCACATTTTCAGTTAGCTTGCAGCTTACATGAAGCAATGCAGAATATACACATAAACCTAACCTAGTATTACCACTTTCCCACACAAAATTGTGTATGTAAATAGACTCTATATTTAACAGTAATATATATCTGCATATTTACGGTTGTGTGCTTGTCAAGAAAGCAAGTGATGTGTTGTGACAGCTGATGAACAAGTGGCCAATTTTGTCTTTAGTCCCTAGAAACTATGACCCAACCCTTCATCCATTTGAAGTGACCAGAGAGTACACTCGGGCCCTGAATGCCACTAAGCTGGAGAGGGTGTTCGCCAAGCCCTTTCTGGCTTCTCTAGATGGACACAGAGATGGCGTGAACTGCATGGCCAAACACACCAAGACCTTGTCCACCCTGCTCTCAGGCTCCTGCGATGGAGAGGTAACTATCAGCTAGAATAAAGGCAACCTTTGAAATTGAAAGTCCGTAGACTTAACACTTGAAATGCACATTCTTGACACTGACGTAATGTTTTATTTTATCTTCAGGTGAAAGTGTGGAATCTGACCAAACATGAATGTGTCCGCACGCTGCAAGCACATGAAGGTTTTGTCCGGGGAATGGTTGTCCGCTATTGTGGAAGTTCCTTCTTTACGGTGACTGCTGCTAAAATTATTATTATTATTAAAATCATTAGACCCTTTGTCAGCTGACCACTCAACCTCTGTTCTCTACTTACTGCAACAGGTTGGTGATGATAAAACAATCAAACAGTGGAAAATGGAGGTACCAGGTTATGGAGAGGAAGAGGAGCCACTTAACACCATCCTGGGCAAGGTGTGATTATCAGATGGGCTTCTGCTGTAGTGTTAACCCACAGTAATGATGAGGGATAAGATGGTAACTATGGTAAAACTGTTTGTCCCTTGCAGACTGTGTTCACAGGACTTGACCATCATTGGAAAGACAACGTGTTTGCAACATGTGGCCAGCAGGTGGACATCTGGGATGAGCAGAGAACGAGCCCAATCCGGTCATTCACATGGGGCGTAGACAGCTTCAGCTCTGTTCGCTTCAACCCCGTAGAGGTAAAAAAAAAAAAACAGTGTTACCACCACAGTTAAGTGCAGCTGTCCTTTATTAGAGTGGTTATTGTCAGACATGTTTAACATGCCGATATCTATGTAAGTTAAAAATAATTTGTCTTCCCACAGACTGAACTGCTTGGGAGCTGCGCCTCTGATAGAAGCATAGTGTTGTATGACATGAGGGAAGCAACACCACTTAAAAAGGTGGGATTCCACCATAAAGTTGCTGGAGGAAATAATTTTTTTCTTTTAAACACGTTGTCCTCAGTTATCACTGATATGCTTTTTTTCTTCCTCTTCAGGTTATCATGACGATGAGGAGCAACACATTATGCTGGAACCCAATGGAAGCTTATTATTTCACATGTGCAAATGAAGACTACAAGTAAGTCGAGGGTTACTGCAGTCAGTCTGTTCACTTCTGAATCATGTCATTCAAATATAGGCTGATCACATAGTGTCAAAAGTTTTCCTACATTTGTGCTTTTCCACCAACAAACAAAAGCAATCTTATGATTATGTATTCTGACTATAACTGGGACAAAACTTTACACGTAAAATCACATTTACTGAATCTTTTGAATAGTGTCGCTGAGAGAGCTGATCATTATGTTTTTGTCTCACCAGCCTCTACACATATGACATGAGGCACCTGAACCAGCCAGTCAAAGTGCACATCGACCATGTCTCCGCAGTGCTGGATGTTGACTTCTCCCCCACTGGGAGGGAGTTTGTATCTGCTAGTTTTGACAAGACCATTCGTATCTTCCCCAAGGATGGAGGCCACAGCAGGTCAGACATCACCATCGCAGTCATTGTTTTATAGATTTAGATTTAGTGCAATAGCATTACTATAGTTTATTATTAATAACATACTGTTAATTCACATTTTTATATTATTACATTTACTGTATTCTATATCCGTGATGAGAGCGTGTCACGTCTTACTCTTTCTTTGTAACTTATTTTTATTTTAGTTAAAGTGAACACTTATTATAAATTTATGTATAATGGTAACATGGCTAGGTTTTGGAAAACAGCAACTTCACATTTACATTTGTATATCTTTTTTTTTTATTGCAGGGAAGTGTACCACACCAAACGCATGCAGCACGTCATCTGCATAAAATGGTCTGCAGACAACAGGTACATCCTGAGCGGCTCTGACGAGATGAACATCCGACTGTGGAAAGCCAAGGCAGCTGAGAAACTAGGAGTGGTGAGTCCCACTTTTTCTCCTCTAGATCGATCACCATTTCATACTAAAGGCAACTTGCTGCTTCTCGATAATTCCTCATCACGGTGTCTTCAGCCAATCGTTAGCTGTTTTTCCTCTGCTGTCAAACATACATTAAACTGTGTCTCTCCAGTTTATTATCTGATGTTGTTTTATGACTTAGCTGCATTCTTCGACACAGCCGTGGCTCTGCGCCCACCTCAGCAGGGAAATAGTGGGTGACTGTGCCAGGAGCTACGGCACTGCTGTTGCCAAATGCCCTGATGGATGCTGACTTAGGGTAGAATCATTCTCAATAAGTACAATGTACCAGTTGGCACAGTGGCCTTTGTGGCAGGTGGAAGTCCCAAAAAAACCATCAAAAACACGTGTACATCTCTGGCAAAACATTCAGCGGAAATGCTGTGCCACTCTTTAGTCACATCGCCACTGACTTTTCTCTGTAATTGAGTTCCACGTGCATTATATTCAGGTTATATAGGCTGTGTTAGCAGAAATGTTGGCCCTAATGTTATGTCACGCTCAGTTGTCCAATAAAGCTCCCGTAAAGTCTTCGGACGTGTGCCAGTGCCCCACGTCCCAGCTATGGCTGAATAATAAAGACCGGTGGCATTTCCGTGCCATCTCCAACAGCCATCTTTCATCCCTAATCGGATTCACTCTCGCTTATTCTCGTAATGCAGCTTCAGAGTAGAAAATTGCCCCGCTTTTGGCACTTGTTTTACTGTCACTGTGTAAGGGAAGATTTATTCGCGAGCGTTGCACTTAAAGAGATCAGACAAGGGCTGCTCTTATCAGCAGTTTAAATCAGCCAATCACTTAAAGTGGGCCTCTCTGAACATAATGAAGCAGTAACAGTGAAGTTGTACTCAGAGGGTCTTTAATTATCAAGAAATGCTGAAGCGCTGAATCGAGGCTTTGTCTGTGTCTGAAGGTATCAGACTGGAGGGATGAGGACTTCTCTCTGTCAGCTGCTGCACATCACTCATTTTTGACTCTAGTGTAAATTAGAGTCTTTGTATATGAGGCCAAGATGTAAAATGTCTGAAACAATCGGCTTCCGTTTAGTTTGACGTTTCTAAAACTCATTTCTTCATTCTGGAATAACCGACTCATCACTACCCAGTTATTTAAGATAATTAGCCCCAAAATCTGCTACAGTAAATCCGCTAATCTGGTTTCAGCCTCACCAAACACACCCAGGCCAGTTACTGTCAACTGTCACTTTTATTCAGCAACGTGAAACTGGTTAAGTCGCATTCTTGTCTGCAAGTACTGCACAAATGTTATATTGTTAGTATTTTTGAAGAGATACAAGCCCAGTATTTAATAGTTAAAGTGGTTGGTTTTCTAAAGAACCTCAGTAAGAGACTTAATTAAGAAAACCTTTCACTGGAGTGGATTTTTTGGAGGAAAGTATGAACTTTAAAATTAAATTAAAGGTTGGTGATCACATCACAGAATGTGAGGAACATGACGGGCCCCCTCAGTCACGCCCAAACAACCGCGATGAATTCACCTGTTTCCTGACAGTTCTGTTCCATGCGTAACCGTAGTAACCCACATGTAACACTTCATCCTCCTCCTCTATCTCATACGGATCTTATTAACGTTCAGCAAATAGCGTTTAGCAGGCTAGCTCTGTGTCCAGGGGAATCGGTTTACTCCGACAGGATCAGCAACTTAACTGCTCCTTTGCAACAAGTTGAATCTGAGACAAATCATTGCGTTTAATTAGAATAAAAGCCTCAGAGGAGTGAAGCCTCGGCCAAAGACGGGCGCGAGCTGCTGACGGTTTTTATGAGAGATGGAGAGCGAGGGATGCTGTTCAGTTGCTGTCTTCACTCTTGAAGAGGCATTGATTCAGTTATGAACGAGGACGTTGTGGAGCTCAAGTTTCTGCTTACTGTACTATCAAGCATTTTATGATGTAGAACATGCAGCTCGAGATCAGCACGAGCTAAATCTGCTTCCTGTCAGAAGTCAAAGAACACAACTTTGTGATTCTGATGGTCGGCAACAAAGATTTGCAGTTGAACACTGGACATTCTCATTACTGCAGTCAGGACATGCAGTCCCACGTGTTCTTTGTCTTCAGGTTATGGTCACAACTACGGTGGCCCTGAGGGCTCAAAGCACCGAACGAAAGCCACACTCTGCTACACAAAGAGAAAACGCGTTCTGTCTTTTTCCATTCACCTGATCTCATTTAGTCTCTTCTCCTCGCGTTGTCTTGTTGGTGTTTTAGATCACGCTTCACTTTATTTCTGTATAATTTGCTCTTTTGTGTTTCATTTTGCTCAATCCCGCTCTTGCCTCATGTCATGCAGCTGGCCCCTAGAGAGAGGGAGGCTGCCAACTACAGTCAGAAGCTGAAAGAGAAGTTCCAGCACCACCCGCAGATCCGTCGCATTGCTCATCACAGACATCTTCCCAAGAGCATCTTCCACCAGACCAAAGAGCTGAGGATCATGAAGGAGGCTCGTCGTAGGAAGTATGTGTATATTATCCCCTCGTCAACATTAATTTAGCTGATGGAATCGGATTTGAGCCTCCCAATATATCCAGAGGAATGGCATGAAATCCTCTGTCTGTGCAGAGGTGGTGGTGATTTGGGCTGCTGCCAGGATAGGTCTGACCTATGCAGTCACAGCAGCCCGATGGAAAATCTCCCAGATGGGACTGTCCCTGTGACATGGTCTCTTCAGGCCTTACATACTCATGTAGAGCATGTATGATGGATGGATTATCCAGTGATTCATAGCTCAGTGTGCGTCTTCTTTCTAATTACTGACAATAGGGTGAAACGTCAGCCGTGTGTTTGGACTGTGAATGATTTACTATCCGTGCTTTATGCATTTTATTCAGGGGACATTAGTGTTGCTAGGGACAAAGGAGTTAAGTCAACAGTCCAGCGTCTCATATTCAATCTCCCTCCTCGTTTCTGTTTACTGATCTCTCCTCCCTCCATCCCTTCCTGATTATCGTCACCAGCTGATTGTGTTATTTACAGCTTTTTCCCCTTTCTTTTTTTTTCCAGGGAGACAAACGTCCGTAAACACAGCAAACCAGGAACGGTTCCTGTGGTGTCTGAGAAGAAGAAGCACGTCGTCACAGTGGTACAATAGAGCCGGTCATCGGGAGATAAGGTGGAGCCCATGATCTGACCCTCGTGGCACATGCTCAGTCTGCTCTCAGTTAATAATAAAAAGGTTGCCGCTGGTTGCCTGTAACAAAGACTTTCAATGGTCAATTTTCTTTTTAAGATGGAGTTTAAAAGTGTGTGTTAAGGACCAGGCATGACATAAATGTCTCTGTATGCTTCAGGTGAACTGCCGTTTTCATACCAGGTGGCCCAACTTGAATATGGGACATGTGGGACGATTCGTTCGTGCTTCGGCTGTGCTCGTTTGTTAAGACGTCCGATTCTCGAGCGTGCTCTTGCTAGTCTCAGAGTGATAAACTGTAGAGTCTGGACTCGGGGCATGCAATTTCCAAACAACTGAACTAGAAATCCTACTTTACTTCAAAAGCAGTTGCAACAGTGATCAGATGATTTGAAAGCATGTTGTGGCCTTCACATCTGGATGCTGAGGTTTATTTTTCAGCCCTACAGGCAGCCGACACTCTATTTGCTGATGTGTATTTATAATAAAACATGTCAACGATTTGTAGTTTTGAATTCATTTGTCTGTTTCTCTGAATGGAATCTTGATCCGAATCGTTCAGAATTCAAACCCTCTCGGCAGATTGCTAAACTTGTGCTAATTTACTTACATCCCTAATGAAACACAGGCTCTATCCTCTTAATGTTGTCCTTCAAATCCTATCAGCCCTGCAGCCTGAGCGAGGCGAACCTGAGGAATTTAAGATGTGCTTGGAATTGTGGCCATGGAATAACTTTTCCAGTGGACTGACGCCACGATGATGCCGTAAACAAGGGTTTGTAATGTCTGCATTGCTGGAACAATTAAAAAAAAAAAACTCCATTTGTGGTTTGAAAGTGTCACATGCTTCACCTGAGTGTGTCACCTGCATGAGTTTCCCAGTTAACTGACCCCATCACCTGGCAACAAAGCTCGTGTCTACAGGAGAAGTGCGTAAAAGCCTCGGCCACACCTGCAGCAACGTACTGTCGCTGGTCATATTCTCACCCCCCCCCCCCCCCACCCCACGATCTGCTTATGAAATATGCACGATGCTCTCTCAGCGTGGCTCCAGCTGCACGCCCGGCCCCCCTCCAGTCCGCGTTTTCGCGGCTGCTGTCTGCCTGCTGTCAATGAACATCCAGCGCGTCTCGGCGTTGTTCGTGTACGTGTTTCCATCGCTCCGCCCCTTCTCCCGATCTGAATCCCCCCCCATTCCTCCCTCTCTCATCCTCCCTCCCTCAGCCTCTCTCTCACTCACTCTCACTCCTATTGCATCCATTTTTGTGCATTTAAGAAATCACCAAGATTTAGCAACCTGGAGGAAAGCGAGTGGCAGAGGAGCAAAACAAACGAGGACGCACGGGACATGTTTTTATTCCAACATGCGAGGACAACGTTTGGAGAGGATGGCAGCGATGGGGTAGACAGGATTTAAAATGACTGCGAAATAAAAGGCAAGAGTTGTTTTCCTCTACTTTTTTTATATTCCTGGATGAATGGAGGCTTGTGCTCGGGATACCTGCTGGTTGTAGTTCCCAGCCCGTGCGCTCCTGTTTCCTTAAGGACGTTTCTAACGAGTGTTTTCTGTTTCACATGTTTCATATAGATTTGCAGGCATTCATCCATTCGGCTGCAGCTCATCGTGAGCGTTTAGTAGCCGAGGATGAAGCCTGTAAGCCCGAGTTTCTGCAGCACGGTGTAATGTGTGTATGATCCCCCCTCACCGCGATGTCACGCCGTGCGTGCGCCACGGTGACCCCGGCAAACCCGGCCGCGACTTTAAATCTGCACGGCATGAAATGTCGAACCAATGTCGCCCGAGAGTGCTGCTGGTTGACGGTGCTTTTCTCCTTTTCTAGCCGCTGTGTGTGTAAAAGATGTCTGCTCCACACGGACCCCGGGGCGGGCCTGGCCCTGCCGCTGCCGCTGCTGCCGCCGCCTCCGCCGCCGCCGCTGCCGCCTCAGCGGCCGGCGCCATGCCGGAGATGCCGGACCTCAGCCACCTCACCGAGGAGGAGAGGAAGATCATCCTCGGCGTCATGGACCGACAGAGGAAAGAGGACGCGAAGGAGCAGTCGATGTTAAAGTAAGAGACTGGCTGTGATGCTGGTCGGGGGAAAACCCCGGCGGTTCGTGGCTTGTGAGCAGAGTGTGCATGTCTCTCATTGTCTCGGAGAGACACTGGGGGGGTCATGTCGCCTCTTGACATCTCAGCTGGAGCTTTACCACTCGACACACCAGCTGATGTGTCACCTGGCCGAGTGTCGTGTTGTAATGCGGCACACACTCTAAAACCTCTGTCCCCGGACTTTAGTGTGGCTGTAGTTGTACTATCGTGGGCAGGGTTTGGGAGCAGCGGGCGCCATTTTCACGTAAAAAGCACGCCAAGTTCCTTAACCTTTCCCCGCGAACGTCACCGACGTTACACAATCTGCCACTGGAAAGATCATTTAAGGTGTCCTTTGTCGGTGCTGTCTCGGTAGGTCCACCCCCTCCGGCCCGCGGCCCCTCGCCCTCCTCCCGCTCCTCTTGCGTACAGATGTCGCTCGGAGCTGTTTCAGCACCGCGGCGCTGTCCACAGCGGGGTTTCTGTTTTTAAGGTGGACCGGACAGTTCGCGCCGCTGTCGCTTCAACGCGCGCGGTCACTCCGCGTCACACTTTGTCTGTTGTTAATCAGAAACACACCACGTCTCTGATACACTGTTCGTTACTAAATCGGCTTGACCTTCTTTGGGAAGCCAGTCTAATGAAGGGTGAACGATTTCGGGCGGTGGCCTTAAATATTTCCATCCTGTTGATTGCTCTCCTTCATTGAAAAAGCATGCACATGCTTGCTGCTTGCATACTCGCAAGCCTGGAACAGTTTCATTGGGTTGCAGCGTGATACCAGCATCGCTTTTAGACCCGGAGAGGTCTCTGGCTGCAGGTGCCAGTGACCAGCGTGTGGGGCGTGTGCTACTATCAGAGCACTTGTTTTCCATTATCGAGTGAATGTTTGCACTACGGCAGCGTTCCTAATGGACAGAATAGTTGTGCAATCCTTTACCTAGTGCTGCTGCATGACAAACATGACTCATGTACTCCAAGACAGGGCTACCTCAGCGGCTGCCATGCATGCTGTGTGATTCATCCAGGCCTCTCCTCCCTAATAGCTGAGTGTCTTTTCTTACCATTTCTTTTTCTCTGAGGTAAAGGGGATTGTCAGTTCTAGTCACTCTTTAGTCTGATGTCAAATCCTTTTCATGACTGACCACGGGCAGGAGAGGCTGTCCGTCACAGTGGACATGTCTGACTGAACGACTGGCTGTTTGAACATAATGTTAGGTAACTTATTGCAGGCCGTATAAACTGAAAGCACATAAGCAGAGTACGGCCTGTGTGGGTACTGCTTGCGGTCTAACTTGCATGAGTATGAATGTCTTTTTCCACTATGTACATGTTGGTTACCTGGGGTTTTATCTCGCCAGCACGGTTGCACTGCATCCTATCCGACATGAAACGTGGCGTTAATATGAACGGCTGCCTGCCAACATTTTGTTACTGATTCCTACAGCACTGTTCGAGCTACAGCACCACTGTACTGGGTTCATTTGAATGTGCTCCGTCCATACATTCAACATGACTCATCATGAGTCATCACAACAGTAAAATCATCAGTTTCTTTACCTATGAATCACGCATGCATAAGATATCCCGGAGCAGCGTTAATATGCTCAGCCCTGGCATAGGTACTACTGCAGCGGATTAACTTGTCACTGGATGGTTTGTAGCATTCCCCGGCAGCGTCGGAAACAAACACCCACACTGCAAAATCCAGCCCTATAGCCCGTGCATCTGCGATGTCGCAGTCACGGTGTGATCCCACAGCAGCTTGGATGGCTTGTGGAGAAAGTGGCGGTTTGAACATCGAAGTGTGTAATCTAACAGAGGGAATCCTGGGAGGATGGAGGGATGGAGAAAAGGGAGGGAGAGAGCCTCCAGCTGCAGGGCTTGCCAACTGGCTGTCATCTCACTGGAGGTGCTACAGAGAGCGTGGACGGGAATCCAGCACTGCTGACTCGCATGTAATTAGCCACTCTCTCTTAGCGGGCCTGCGCAGCGCGAGTGCCTGCATGTAAAAATGTGCTGCACCAGTGAGAAGTTGTTATCTCGGAGCCCAAAAGGCGGCGCTCATTCTTAGAGTTCTCTCCTAGAAAGCCCATCAAAGCTGCAGCGGGAAAAGTATATTTAGCTCAGGAATCTCAGCATTTTTCCCGTGCAGACACAAACGCATCGACGGTGAGCTGAGCGTTGCTCCACATGCATTTGGTCCATTAAAAAGAGCACGCCAACTCTATTACCTAGCTCCACATCGACATCGGTGCAGTCGCTGGCATTCCATGATCAGTTAGGCCCCGAGCAGTACAGTAATAATGGTTATGGCACCCCCACCCCCATTCGCCCTGACACTGCATATCCTATAGGCAGGCATCAGCTGCCTACGACAGGGTGACCCACAGAACGCCTGGGGCACCACTTCTCCTTTCTCTTCACTCCTCCGGTCCTCCAGGACCACTTCCTGCTTCTGCTTCTGATGGGGTACCATTAGGGGGGGTCTCTGTGGGGAGAGTGGTGTTGAGATTAAAAACACAATATATATGCACACAGTTTATTGGTAGACAGAGATATAAACAATAATGTCACGCTGGTGACCAGATTTTGTTCCAAGAGTGGTCCTGATTCAAATCTATGGAAAAATGTGGGCATGAGACTGGGCTAAATAACACAAACACCTTTCTGTGCTCAGATGTACCTAATGAGTGGATACAGTACTGTACTCGTTTTATCTCTGACAGTGTTCAACTCGCGGATCGAGGGGACTGTGTCATTTGCTTGGGGACCTCCTTTGACAGTGCTAATTATACCGGCTGCCTTGTAGGGGGGGGACTCCCACTGAGATACAGCTACGCGAGGCCTCTGAGGTGTCTGCTGCTCTGCCATTTATTTGGGCTCCCCCATTTTAATTGCACCCGATGAAGAATGCCCTGTGTTCCTGTCAGTTTCTCCACTTGGCGATATCATTTGTGTATCAGGGACATTTCATCTGAGTAATGGACATTATGTTCCACATCTGAGAACATTTTGTCTCAGAACATTGTACCTGAAGTTCATATATTAACTTGTAATTGTTAGAATCGAGGCGCCAGAGGCAAATGTTTCCTGACATTTTGGTCATAATATGGGTCAAGGTCCAAACACACTGTGCTCTATAGTTTGTATGATGTAACTGAACCTGAAGATGCTATATCTGTTCACAGTTAATCACGTTCAGCATCAACTTTCTTTTCCGCATTCGTTTAATGAATTTCAGAGAGCATGGGAGTGGCAGAGTGGCCGCCCGTTGAGTCGAGCTGATATTAATGTGTAAAGCTGGAGGAGTGCCCCTTTAATATCAGCCATGTTTTCAATATTCTGTCATCACTACACACTGTAACACTTTAACCACTCACAGCGCTGCACCGTTGTTAATTAAACTGCAACACGCACGAGGAGGTTATAGATAATAAACAGGACGTTTCATTGTACAGGTATCAAATGTAGAACTTATCCTTTAAAATCAACTGGTCAAATGAATTCCTCCGTGCCTCCCCATCATCAAGCCTGCGCATTCACATACCTCGTCCCTCCATTCTGGTCATTTATCTGATTGTGCTAGAGAGCTCAGTGTACCAGCTGGGGTCAGAGCTACAGAGAGGCCACGTGTCCCTGGAGGCTATAGGATCTCTGCCCCTCTCAGGGAGTCACTGTGATGGAGTGCTACACACACACACACACACACACACACACACAATGATACAGATATTCTGAGTCTTCCTACTTTTAAACTGAACTTGGCTGTTAGTGAGCACTGGACATGATAAGTAGCCAGACGTTTAAAAAAAGAAACGGAACGAGTAACCGCAACCTTACTGGTGAAATGTGGACACAAACCTGCAAAAACCTGGCAACCCAGAGATAACGCACTGCCTCCCAGACAAAAACTGTTATTTATTTCTGTGTATAGCATCGTTTTCTTCTTTTAGTCCAAGTGACTAAACACAGATATCAAGTTTGCAAAACCAGCTGTAGCAATACTGTAAGCTGCGTTTATGCCAATAAAGCAAATTTGAACGAAAGAGAGCTAGAGAGAGAGAGAGAGAGAGAGAGAGAGAGAGAGAGAGAGGCCTATGGCTGTGAAATGAGTCAATGCTCAGAACCTTCCCAATGGACAACATACAGTATATATACACAAACTCTCTCTCTGCCTTTCTCTTGTTCCCTTAGTCCACTCACCCATGCTCACTCGCCTTCCCATGCAAAGAGCAGATCCTGTCTTGAGCATGCCAGAGTCTCCCATCCCCCATCACTTCCCCCAAGGGAGCGAGAGAGAGAGAGAGAGAGGGAAAGTGAAAGAGTGAATGCCTGATTCTTGTCTCTGTAAAGCAGAACGCACGCTACATGAATACATCATCATGCTAATTAAAGTAACAATGCGTTTTGGTTATGAACGGTTGCCATATTGTCGAGTAGTTTGACTCAGCTGGGCAGGAAATCTGCTTCGAACACGTGAAGTGGCGTCGTATGAAATAAGATGTGAAGAAGCCGGCTCATAGACTATGCTGCTGTGGAAGTCAAGTTTGGTGCTCTCCTCTCCTTCTGCGTTTCAACCACTAGCTTATTGTATCTATATAATAGCCTCGTGTCTTGTGTGCTCGTATCATCCTAGTTGTTCTTCCATGTTCTTCTTCCGGTCAACAAATCCCATGAAGGCCAACGTCTTATTACTTTACGACTTTGTAAGTGTAACAGCATGTAGCTGTTTTGAAGCAGTAATAATCAGTGTTTGGACTGACTCGTTTTAGGTTCTGTTGAGCAGAGAAAGGAGAGGAAATGAGAAGCGACGAGGGGCACGAGAGGAGAAGAGAGGATGGGAAAGGAGACGAGAACATCAGAGAGAAAGCGTAAAGAGCGGCATTGATGTCAGAGATGCTATCAGGTCTTGCAGCTGATATGTCAGCCTCAGTCCTCAGTCCAGTCACAGTGTAGGTCTCTGTTGTTTCTCAGGGCTTTGTTCTGAGTAACATCTGCATTTGTCAGCATAGGTTTTATTCTCTTCTGGGCTCCTATAACGTGAGTGACCTTCGGAGGGGGGACATGTGGTCAGGATGGTAGACGGCTACTTTTCCAACTGAACCACCGTATAATAAAGTTGCCAATTCAGCTGATGTTAAAAACACTTTAGTGCAACATTAACTAGTTTTGTTGAACCGACTGGAAACAAAATCCAACTGCACATCCTGCAGAACTGGCACATCTGACTGCGCCCGTACATGTACGCTATGGAAGAGTGAAAAAGAGGAGGCAGAAATGCAGATAGAACCGGATGGTCCCTCAAAAACAGCAAAGCAGAAAAAGAGAGAGATAACCACATTCAACATGATAGTTGAAACGTAACAGTGAAAGGCACCAGGAAGGAGCCACTTTATCACCTTCGCCGCCCCTCCCCCACTCCCATCCACCCTGAACACAGTCGGTGCAAAGGAAGACATACAGCATCTGACCCTGGTCGTTCTGAGGAACATATGCAGCTGCTAGTGACTAGCTGGCTGCACTGATGTTCCCGTATCTCGAAAAAGTTGCGGCATTAATGGGCACACAAATAGCTTGAGCAGAACAGGAAACATAATGTGTGTGGTACTGATTCTCTACTGAGAGAAAGCAGGTACCGTGTCCGTGTAGATAATTACAGCTACGGAGGTGTGGTGCCTTTTTCCTTCCTTTATGACATTCCCTCAGGGTTTGTTTTATGATTGTTGTGCCCTAAAAGGTCACTGACAAGCCGTACCTCCACCATGTAAAGCGGAGTACCCCGCAGGGCCCGTGGTATCAAGGTTTTCATTGAACTAGTCCATACCAGTTACGTCATGATCTGTGAAGATTGTGTCAGCCTGTTTAGTCTAGTTAAAAGTTCAGTTGTATGTGTCATGTGAGGGTCTGTGTATGCTTTCATGGTGTACTATAGTGTGTGTGTCTGCAAGATGTGGATGCACAGTACGAGCATGCGAGTGTGTGGCACAGGCTTTAACCACAGAGACAGAGAGAGAGAGAGAGATGGATGAAGAAGTTCCTGGACGGCAGAAGTGACTGACAGTTACAAGGCTGCTGAATGGCCAGTTATTAAATGTAGAGCGTCTCACACTGATTGCAACCAAAGAGTGAGAGCCCTCGTGCTGTTAGCTGGACTATTAATAGTGGAGACGTTCAACTTTATGCACTTGACGGCAGGCAGCAGGGCATGTGTGGAGAGTGTATTTAAGACAAAACAAAACAGCTAAATCTGTCATAAACTTTAAAAGACGCTCATTTCACATTTCAGCTTAGTGGCTCTGTTGACGTTTCATATGAGTCTCTGCGGTGGACATTTTGCTACGGAGCGAGACGGTGGTTTCACTGCTACGGGTGAAAGCAGAAAGACTTTTAGCCCTGAAGACATATTTCGACCTATATTTGTGCAGGTCAATTTTGCATTGAGACCGGCTTCTGGTAAACTAAGACTTAAAATGATTCACAAAGAAACGGACCCTGCGCTAAGAGTGAAATTCTATGTACTGGATATTGGCCTAAAATGTTTGCTCTGGCAACTCTACTTATTCAAATGATGGATTACTGCTAACTCATCCGAAAAGATAAAAATGAAAAGCAAGCAATAAGATCGCTTATTAATAGACGCTTTGTGTGTGTTAGCTGGTGTGTTTGCCAGCAGTGGTTTACACAGTCTGTGATCTGCTCATTCAAGATTCAGCTGGTCAGAGCAGGTGCGAGCTGGTGACACACATCAAAACGCACGCATGCTGCCGAAATGCTCCGTCTCATACACCGATCCTGCCGCTCGATAAGCAAATGCAGCCGCGCGCTCGCTGAAACGCGCTCACGCCCTAGCTGCATACAGGCCTCCAACCAGAAAGTGGAATTTATTATGTAATGAGTAGTGCAGTGACTGTTTGGAAACTTTACATTTTCTTATGAAATCACTGCTGGTATACGCGGGG
>JAUMHF010000008.1:17355397-17369354 GCA_032359275.1 Microctenopoma steveboyesi
CCCCCCCCCCCCCCCCCCCCCCCCCCCCCCCCCCCCCCCCCCCCCCCCAGGGAATACACACTACAATCTGATGCTACTTCTTGGATTTACTGCTTTAATGCTTCATTATTTTTCCACTTGTTACATTGAATGCTCTCCTCTCTCTTTGAAACTGCTCATTGTTTCAGCCGGGATCACGTGTATCCCTGTAGTAGTATTGCAGTGCTTTACTAGTATGCAGTAGGTGGAACAGAAGCAGTCGGCTGCCATAAATAGTGGAGGATAAAAAGGCAGCTGTTATCGTGACGTTACTAAAGCAGCCGTGGTCCTTACATAAGCCCACTAATCACCACGCCCCGGCACTACACTGTAACTTGCACTGGGACATACTGTACAGCATGTAGACCCCCCGCTCACACTGCCTTGGGCTGTGGTGTGAGAGCTCTGGTGGCTCTGGTGGCTACCCCTGACAATAACAGGGAGGAGGGCCTGATTGTCATCCCAGTCATCTGACACTAATCAGAAGTGGGACAGTAAGAGACAATGTTGTGATCCTGGTCTGATGGAGGATCTTCTGCTAATCCCTTAATATCACTCATCCCACTGAGATACTGCAGATGCTGAGATGGCCTGGGTGTGTAGCAGTGGACGAAGAGGGAGGGGGGTGTGGACAGGACTTGCTACACAGATACATAAAAATCCTTCTATGCAAAACGTAAACAGAATGATTTGAAGCAGCATCTCGAGCCAGGCACTGTAGGCAACTGAAATGACCAGGCATCAAGCCATGAGGAGGAGGGGAGGTTGTCTGTGTTTGCAGTAGACGGGGAACTGAAGTTGGTCGCGCTGTTCTTCAGTGGGCGGCTGTTTGTCTGGTGGGCTTTGAGTCTGCGCAGGGAGGAGACTAATGCAAGGGAATCCTTTGATTTGGGATTTCGCAGCAGCCAAAGTCAAGGAGATCTTTCCACGACTCGACAGATGTTGAGAGCCATCAAGTTCAAGTTCATTTCAGCTCTGTGTTCACATCTGTTTATCAGGCGGAGCGTGCTGCCCTTCATGATCGCTGCACGTAGGCCACGCAGCGAGGGCTGTGTGATAACTTCATGAGGTGATGGCTTCCTCGGCATCAGGATGCGTAACACCAGCTACAGCGATTTCTTTGCAGAATGATGGGTGTAGCCTGCGCACAGCGAGGTGATACCAGATAGCCCCGTGCTTGTCTGCCTGTGTACCCTTTATGCAATTCAGTTAGGCGAGCTAACAGTGACGTGGCGTAGTGATGAATTGAGACAGCAAGGAGTAGAGCAAGTCAGGCCAACAATAGACAGAGTATCTATTACCTCTCTATTGTTAGCCATGGCCGAGCTATTATTATAGCCCTAAGTGAAACGCAGACAGCTGACTGCAGTTTCAGTACAGCCCACCTACTGTTCCCAGCCTGGAACAACATCACCAGTCAGAGGGTGGCACTGGTGTGAGTTGAGTTCAGGCTGACGTTTGGAAGGTGGCAGAGCACTGAAATCATGATCACTCCTATAATTTTGTTTTCAAACTGATGCTCATAGAGTGGTTCACGTTACACACGAGATCTGTTTAGACAGACCTTCACCGTGTCCAAGCAAGCGGAAAGGCTGAATCTAGGCTTTGGCTGATTGTGAGACTAGAAGCAACCTAGCAACGATGAGGCTAGACACAGTCGGTGGTTTGATGTCCCGAACCCTATAGTACAGTCTTGGAGGTGCATTCAGCAGTCTCCGCCCGCCTGTCGGAGTTAGAGGTCGGGCTAATGCAGAGGGAGGTGACCTAGCGGCGGAAGGGTTAGGGCTGAGTTTCTGGAGCATTCCCAGCGGAGCTGTGTGTGTGGGAGGAGCTGTGACGTCAGCACGGGCACAAAGTGCTGATCACAGCCGGAATAAAATGTATCCGTGTCAGGATGAATGAAGTGGGCTGACAGGGGAGGCTGCGCATTCACATACGAAGGAGGACATGTTCGTACGCACACCGTTACACAAGCAAACCGGCACATATGTGCAAGCAGACAAACATGTTGTATCACTACCTCTGACTCACCGTTGCTCATAGAGTTGCTGCGCGTTCTGCTGCACGATGAGCTAGCTGTTCTGAAACCCACACTGTACATATGTTTGTTGTGCGTTTTTTGCATGAAAATACACTTGTGAATGTGTGGGCTGCTGGGTGACTAGCTGCCACTTTGCCACTTGTAAATCTCTCAGGAAGCGAGATATGGAGCAGCTCAATTGAATTCTGGCAGGTAATCTAAAGAAACAGATGGATTTTAGTTATATTTGGCAGCAGATTAGCCTCTTCCCCATTGCTCCGAGAAATCTGCTGTTGCCAACTCCCGTTTGACAATCTGAATATTACTCCTTGGTCAGGAGGTCTGGCTTGTGTGCTGTTAGATTGCCTATTCTGATGAGTGCGCCCTGTGGATTCAATCCTATCTGTGCTTTTTAAGGCCCAGCTGTGGTTGCTGGCCAAGCCTTCCACACCGATTGTACTCGCCCTCTCGCTGTCTCTCCCGCCCTGCCTCTTGTGCCATGCCAGCGCCCAATGCCAGAGGAAGTTATCAGCACTCTATCCCCTGCCCCTAATCCTCTCGGAGGTGGAGAGAAAGTGTTAAGTAGCACTTCTCCTGGCGTTTGTTGAAGAGGTAGAATGAACAGGTGTCACAAGACCTAATCATCAATCAGGCTTCTATTTTTAGTGCATATTCTCTTTGTCTTGGCGACTTGCAGGTAATGTACAGTAGAGCTGGCCCAAGGGGAGATTTCTGTTTTATATATTTTGCAGGTTCAATGCTGATGTGGCTACACTGTGTGCTGGATATGTATCTGCAATTTGTAATACCCTAAATAAACACACACTATTTACAGATTACAAACTGTACATCGTCCTTAAACAGGTTTTTTATTCTATTTGATGATTAGAGTCTAGATGCAGAGTGGCATCATAAAAGATGTGGTGGTTATGAGGAGGAGATGGGTCAAAGTGCTATGATATTTAAAAAATGCATCCAGTGAGAGATTGACTTAAAGGTCACAGGCAGGAAGCTCATTGGTCAGCTTGTGACCAGTGTGCTTGACAGTGTGGGAGATCAGAAATGATGGAGAGAAATGGAGCACGAGTACTGTGTAACCCACATTAAACCGCGGAGGAACGAGGCGGCGCGTGAAGGAAGAGATCTTTGTTGAAGTGTTGCCAAAGCTTCATCTGTATCACACTGAGTCGACAGTCCTGTAGCCTTCAGTGAGACGTTCCTCATACCTGTCTTACCTCTGAGGCAGACATTTACCTCATCTCCTGGCAGCTCTGACTGGATGCGATGGATTTAATGATCTAAACTGAGCCAGATTGCTCTCTTATGATCTAATTATCACTCTGTGTGCTGTGGACTCAGAGGGCTTGGGGGGGTCACTGCATGGCTATGAGATCCTAACAGATCTCAAGTGTATGTGGACACGGCATCTAGTGTAAGCTACGCTTGTATGTCAGTATGAAGCTTTCGTGGTTCATTTTAGCATCTTCACTCATGTGACTCGGTAGCTAAACCTGTGTAGTGACATTTTAATCCGCAAATAGACACTATGAGATCAGCCAAAACTACTAGAATCTAAAAGTTTTTAGTTGATTAACCAAGACACACCAATTTTCAGACCATTAAAGGCTGCTGATCTCTAAACAGTTTCTTCACCCCATCTGTCCTAGCAGGACTTTAAATGACTAAAATATCCATCGGTTGCTTTCTCCTGCTGAGTCAGTTTGAAAAAAAACTATATAAATGATTACAGAAATCCTTTCATAATGGCATAGACATTTGGGTGTTAGAGCTTTATGCTGCACATCTGCCCGCTAGAGGGCGGTGTAACACCAACCATAGTCTGCTTCTCCATGCGAGTCAGTGGGGCAGAGTAGGTGGAAACCTAAATACAGACCAAACAGTCCAAAAATACCAGCAGCATGTGGCTTAGTGAGACTCAAATCTGGCACTGTCACATAAAACGCTGAGAATAAATTGAGACATGGACGTGCTCTGTATAAAATGATCGGTGATCATGATCATTTTGCGTGTGAGGATTCATGGGAAGAAGAGCGCAGGTTAAAGAGATGGAAAGCAGAGACTGTTGCCTCACCAGCCACCAGGATACTGAATACGTCACTTGTGACATTTTACACTCGCTGATTTTATTGCCCCATGTCAAATAACACACCCGCTCACTCACATATGCACACGTACTGTACACACACACACACACACACACACACACACAGCTACTGGTGTGAATGCATAGACAAATATTCACACACACACTCTGTGTCCGGCAGCATCCACGCAGGCAGCAGGCAGCAGGCTCGATCAGATAAATATAAGGCTTGTAATGCGACCACAGAGACGGGGCTGATGGGATCAATAAAGAACGGCGCTGCAGGTCATCAGGAGAAGTGAGAGGATAAATATGGACTGGCTCGTCGGGAAACAGAGCAGTGAGACTGATAGGTACACAGGACTATGTCTTCTCTTGTGTGTTCTCTCACCCGTCTGACACAGATCAGACTGGGAGATTTCCTTCTCTGCTAGAACATTGGGCGACTTTCTCCCTTTATTCTGATGCTTTGCATGAGAATAGTTTTGTTTGAGTTGCTTTACCATCGAATCTTCATTTTCCAGAACATTTTGTCAGCGACTTGTTCATTATTAGGCACTTACCACATGTTCGTATGTAACTTCTCCTGGACAATTATAGTAGCACCTGGCCTAAAGTTGGGTAAAATGACATGACATTTGAGAAGTGGCTGGTTCTCCGTGTTTTATATTACCGTAATTGTAATTTCAGTATAAATAACAAAAAAAGATCCCACAGATGGAGATCAGCTAGAAACTGAGTTATGTAAACTTTGCTGTCTCTTGGTCAGAATCACACAAAATCCAATTAACAAGTTCTATTTCGCACAGCTATATTAAGCTGCGTATGTGCGTGTGAAGTTCTGACATATGATTCTGACTTTAAGCATAATTCTCACCCTGTTGGTTTTCAGACAGTCATGTTACTCTGCGGAGGTAAATTCATAGGACTTATTGTTCAGTATTAACAGAAGTGCAACTGAAATCACTTTGTCGTAGTTTCAGACTAAGAGGAAGCGTTTCTGTCGCCATGTTGCTCCCATCTAGCGTATCTGACGTGTTAATGGCCACGATGTCGGTCATTATGTAATCTAATCAGGCATGTGTTGCTGACTCAGCTTTGTAGAAGTTTACACAGAACGGGCGACTGATTCCACCCTCACCTTGGTGTGCAATTCAAGGCAGCGCTCAAATGTCACTCAAGCTGGACTGATCTGCTTGCCGGTTACTTGTCACACTAACCCGCGCAGCTGCTTTTCTGTGCTTCTGGGAACTGGTGGGTTTGTGGTGATGGGCCCCCTTTATCAACTATTAATGTCTCTTAGAAAAAGAGCCAAAAAAAAGACCTGCAGCGAGGAGGTGGACCCGCACGGGATCCTCCTTCTTGCTGCAGAAGGCCGAAGTCAACAGTGTGCAAGAGGGTGTTGCTCACATGAAGCAGTCATTTCAAAGTCTTCGTTCCTCTGGGAAAAAAAAACCCTTTCTGTCATCTTTGTTATCCTCGGTGCTCATTTTATTCATGTTGTTCACCTCATTGCATTGTCCCCTCTATCGAATCATTCTGAAAGGTACTCATGGTGTAGTTTAGGTGTCATTCATGCCATGCCATGTTATTCAGTAACATCCGTTGTGTCGGTATCTTGTGTCGTTTAGATTGTTTTCCTCTTCTCTTTGTGTTCTTTATGCACTGAGCCGTGCACACTTTTTTTTTTATGTTTTAGGGTGAAGGAAGAACCAAAGCCTCAGCCGGCACAGTAAGTAAACTGCATTACCCAGAGTGCTCTAGGCTTTGACACTTCTTCCTGTCAGTGGGTGCTATGTGCTTCATGTGGCTTTCTCCTCTTTGTCCGGGAGGAAAAGCAAAAGAAATGTCACTAATGTCATGGAATGTCGCTGTGGTAGCGTGACGACTGCACAGAGGTACTTCATCCATACAGTTTACGTTCTGAATGAACGGCATGGACCAGAGTGCGCTAGTCACTAAAAGACGACTTCCATGATATCAGTGACAATGGCGTTTCCTTTCTATCAGCTTTGTTGTAGCCAGGCCCCCCCTGAAACCCTTTCCCTTTGTGTCTGGTCTCTAACTGGCTCCCCATCCTCATGCAGTCTGTCATCTTACACTCTGATTGGCTTGTACAGCTTTGTATTTCGACCACAAATGTGGACTGGATGCACTCGTGCCGCACCACTGTGCTGCAGCTGCATTTTGACTGAATGTTACCTGTAACCAGTCTGACAACTTGACCCCTACTGCGCCACACAGCTCAAATAAACGACCCTCCTGTTACCCTGAGCATTGTTGGTTGCGGCTCTCATTTCCATTGGCTGTAGAGCTTTTCCGCTTCTTCTCTCCTACCCTCTGATGTAAGTCTGTATCATCTTAATGTCCTCTATCTTTTCTGCACACTGTGTTTGGTTGTCAATGTTCCGCTAAGCGCTGCTCAGCCCGTGTCCTGGCCTTCTTCTCTCTCTCTGCACTGGTTGTAGTGAATGTCCCCGCTATAAGTCACTTTATAGAAACTGACCTGCTTCCTAAAAACCTCATTTCAGGACAGATTGTTTTCTCCCATGATGACTCACTGCAAATTTCCAGTCACACTTTGCTTATTTGAACAGGTGGTTTCCCTTTAGTGGGATCACTGAGCTGGTAAATAACGTTCTTCAGCCCCAGCAAAAGTCCCCAAATGACAAGGAGCCAGAGCCAGACGCGTAAGTAATAGTGTAGACTCTACTTCCTCTTAGCAGGCACACGTTAGAATATTTTATACAATTTCTCAGTGTGTTTACAATATATGTTTGCTGGATACTATGTCTTTATGCTTAATTCAGCTTGAATTTCCTGTTGACTGAGATTTAAACACCTACAAGGATGGTGTTCCATCCAGACTGATCCAGAAAATGAATAATCCCATGGCCAAACTTTATACTGCATGACTGGATTGGGTTTGTGAAGCTGTATTGGAGCCTCTCTCATGGTGAAACTTGCTGTGGAATGTCAGGTGACAAAGACGGATGTTGTAGACATGCGGTTTGCCACAGATGTAGACGTCCGTAAATCCCGTCTGTTCCTTTTTCTGTAACAAAGTAATTCATAATTCAGATTCAGATGCTTAGACGACCGTCAACGACCTTAGAAATGTTAACAATATAATTACAGGAAATAGGTAGAAAAATATGTAAGATGAAATACAATGTATAAGATAAAATACAAGTGACGCTGCGTGAAGGAAGAAAGAACTTTACAGTGACAGAGAATAGTAAGATGGGTGTAAGTGGAATGGACTAGTGGACGTCCGGGAGGTGTGCAGTGTGCGTGTAGGTGCCATGATGTGTGATCCAGAGGTCTGAAAATTAGTGAACAATGTCCATGATGTCCGGGGTGTGTGCTGCTGTGCGCGTGTGCCCAGACGAATGGTTCTGTGCAGTCCATTCCAGGGGTGGCTGAGGTCCGCTGAGGTCCGCCGCGGTCTTCCTGCCCTCGTTCAAGCACCACTCAGAAGGAAAATCTGTGCAATGCGATGAGAGTATTTAGAAAAATATAATGGAAATGATCGTCCCTGTGACAAACTTGTCCTTTATCCTATTATTTGCTGCGGTGCGTTTAGTCTGTTTTAACTTGATGTTTTTAGTTTTAACTGCTAAAGTGCTGTAAAGTATCACCACTCTCATCAGCTGTGTTGGCTAAAACAAATGCAAGAAGGTGTGTTTGAGCAAAAGCTAATAGCAAAGCAGTTCGCCAACGTAGCCAACACACTTTGCATGTGTGGAGACCAAACCAGAGCATAAAAAAGAGAGAATAGTCCTACTTTTACTGAACTTAAAATCAGCAATAATGTCTACCTGACTTCAAGAAAAGAGCTAGAAAAGTAGGAATCTGAGTTTTATCAGTTCTTTAATGCTGGATCAATATTTTAAAACCCATGTAATAGAGATAGATATTAATATTTAGATGTATCGATAAGACAATGAATGCACTCGTACTGTGTGGGCCAACTTTTTGGAGGAGTGAATATTGAGTTCAGTGGGAGGCAGAAGTAGAATCTAGAAGCTTGTAGTTCAGGCTCAGTGTTGTTATGTCAGGCCTGTCATATGTCCAAGAGAGCGGCTCGTGTGACAGGGTATGTGTAGCTGCTGTGGTCCGGCCAAGAGGTAAGAGAGCTCCGATACGCTAGCATGAGATGGGACAATGAGCAGCGTATGATTACTCGTCAGCAGTGTCGCCTGCGTTTGACCGTGTTTGACCGAATAAGTCAACCCTTTGGAATGAGCTCTGCGTACCAGCAGCCTGTCGCCACTTTAATCTTCTCTTTATTCACTGTTTGTTCTTTCTGCACGCTTTAACCGACAATTGGCTTTCTCTGTCTAAATACTGGATCTTCCCTCTTTACTTCTCATATCTGATTCTTTTCTTTAATCGTTACACCATCTGTTCAACCATCCTCCTTTCTGTCCCTGATTCTGTAGAATCTGATGCTAATTTGTAAAACTTTAGTTTTTATAACCTTTGTTTGGCCCCGATACAACCTGAAACCTGAGACATAATCAGTGGTTATCTTTAACAGCTCTTCTCCGTGACCGTGTCTGTCAATAGAGCAGTGGCCCTTAGCCCACGTTGTGACCCTGGGTTGAGCCCGTGTGTCTGTAACTGTTTGAGTGTGAAGGGAGATGAAGTGAGAATAAAACATTATTGTTTGTGGTCTTATTTCCTTGATCCTTGTACACGGCGGCTTTGCTTATCACAGTTTTCATCACTCTGTTATCTGTCTCTCTGTCATTACATGAGATTTGGTGGAATCTGTTAAACAAGGTTACATAATCTCTGCTCGGTATATACACAAAGGTTGTGACACAATTAGCTCTTTATTCCCTTTGTGAGCCTGACAAGTGTTGCTCAGACGCCGCAGAAAGTTGCCCGCGTGACTGCACGCGGACAGTCTTCAGGTGGTCATTATGTTTGGGCTCTAAAAGTCTGGTTGTGGGCAAAGGAAGCACATTTATCTCAAATGTGGAGCTGTACGTGGTAAAAGGATAGTGCTGCTCAATAATTCACAAGTGCTAATGAATGTTGCAGGGGATATGTGGGGCGAAACCAATTCTAATCGCCATATTATGAAGTCAGCCCAGTGTTTAGTTTCCAAGGAGATGCTCAATTGACATCTGTCATACAAAATGCATGTGAAGAGGCCATGTAGGTTTTTTTTTCTGCAGTCTCCCAAGACTTGTTAGAAGTTAAGGATCTACTGTATAAGATTAGGTGTAATGTGTCAGAAGGAGGCCATCTGTAGGACACAAGCAGTAGGACAAGAGAGCACAGGTTGGGCAAACAGGATCACCGATTACTTCTCCATGAATCCATAATTATCCATCTTTACTTATCAGTGTGACTCTAGCGTGTTATATGACTCACCGTATGGTGCAAACGATTCATTAAAGACAGAGGAACCCGAGAAAGTGGAGGTTAGTTTCAGGAGAGGTATCAGAGGAGCTCAGCAGGTCACGATGCCTGCTTTTCCTTTCATAATCTCACTCACATGTCAGTTTTGTGTGAGCCAACTATAGCAGTTTATTGTGCTTAGTTAGGAAGAAATGACAACAACAATAAATTTATAAATAAAAAAATTTATATATTTCTTAAGCTCAATCTCAAGTAGTTTTTTTATTAAACCTTAAATAATGTAACACACAAACAGACATATAATAATAGACCTAACACAAGCCTTATTGAATTTGTCACCAAACCTTATCTCCACGTCTCTGACCTCTGTTCTTCTCTTTTTGTTGCAGGAAGTTGCACCAGCAGTTTGAGTCCTATAAAGACCAGGTAAAGAAGATGGGGGATGAGGCTAAGCAGGCTCAGGACCAGAAGAGTGAAGCCCCAATTTGTGGGATATGCCACAAAACCAAGTTTGCCGATGGCTGTGGCCACCTCTGTTCATATTGCCAAACGAAATTCTGTGCACGGTGCGGAGGACGAGTGTCTCTGCGGTCAAATAAGGTAACGCTGGCTCACATGCTTGGTGCGGTCTAATTTTTAAAGACAGGCCCACATACAGACGTCCCACCCTCAAGCACCTTCCTCTCTGCACTATTATTGAAATTCAAGGTTATTAAACGTTGCACTGAAATAATAATCTGGCAGTTGAGACAACAGTGTCTCTAATGTCAATTCTTTTCTTTTCAGAATATCAGCACCAGCTCTAGTCTGAGACTTTCTGCATGACTTTGCTCTAACTCTGTTCGTCTTGAAGTATTCAGCTCACCTTCACCACTGGAGGGCGCTGTTGCTCCTTTTCTTTTCTGTAAATGAACCTAATGGCTGTTTATGTATAATGAGGCACTCCACTGTCTAACTAACCTTTGTCAAACCCCATCCACAGACTAAGCCACAGCTTTTAGTATTAGGCTGCTTAAAGTCTAATCACGAGTTGAGTTTTCATGTGATGCCATGCAAGCCCGGGCGTTTTGGAGTACACGACAGTGACCAGGACCTACTAATGCCACTCTCAATCTCTCTCCCCCCATCTTTTCTGCCCTCCTCCCCCTCTGTCTCCTTCTTCTCTTTCTGCTGCATTCCTGCTCTCATGGAATTGCAACAGGAGGACAAAGTGGTTAGCAAATCCTTTTCTGCATTTCTTAGGACTGTCGTTCATGAAATGCTGTTATACATTAAATACACATACAGCAGCCAACGCCAAAATTTAAAAGGGTCTCAAGTTAGTTTTTTTGCTGGCTGGTGAATGGCAGGGTCAGAACACACAGTGCGTCAAAGCTTGCTGTGTATAGAGCTTTCTGGCCAACAGCTGGCCACAGTGCCCATGCTGACCTATTTCTGCCACAGCATTAAAAGCACAACATTGTTTTAAAGCTGTGACTGATCAGTGTGTACGATGTGCTAGAAGTAGATTCATATTTTTGTTAATGACTTAAAGGACTCAGTTGAAAAGAGCTTGAATCAGTATGAAACCACACGGCTCATCCAATCTATCGAAGAATGCTTGTATGCAGAACGGTGATACGTAGCACGATGCAGCTCAGAAAAGGAAAGCTGGAATTTTCTTATCTGTTTGCAGTATTAAATTCTGTATCAGTGTAACTATATAAAAATGGTTTATTGTAATTTTTGCACATTTTATCCATGTCTAAGTATTATATTTGTCCTTGCTGTAATGTGCTTGTGCTTAGCTGATGATTGTCACACGGTAACTAAACATTTTCACTAGAAAGAGTTACCATTAAAACAACACGGCAGCAAAAACACTGGGAGAAACTTCTTGTCTGTCGCTCCCTCGAATGCCAAGACCCCAGTCGTACAGGCTGCCATTGTTCCGTGGCAGATAATAGCTAGGAGATCGGTTACCATGTCGTACAGATGGCGCTGTGTAATAACAGTGGCAGCAGGCTGGCATTGGTTGTTGATGGGGCATTGGCAGTGAGACCCTGGGACGTGCCCTTACCCGGTGGTGGCCTCGCCTCTTGGCACCTGTAATCAGTTGGTCATAAGATGTGTGAATGACAGCATATTGTCATATGTTCTCTGTTTACCTGGTAACAGAGTCCGGTTCCTCAGGCCCGACGGAGTCTGTTGGAGCACACGGGTCAGCGGAGGTCAGTGCGGGCAGGGATTGGATTTTAGCTGAGACCAGATGAAGGGATTATTTTTTCTCATCTGTGAGGAGGAGTTGTCGTTAAGCTGACGCGCAGGTTATCACGTAAACCTCTGCGAGTGTTTCACAGTTGATCTCTTGTCAGTATTAATGACTTGGGACGGTTAGACATTTATTTACAGTTATTTTTACAAGCCGTTGTCTTTTCATTGATGCATTATAATGAAACATGTATCTTGTCTTTCTGACAACGTAGACTGTAGAATTAAAGAAGTGAGTAGGTTGTTTTCTGGCCTTTGAATGTTGTTTCATGCTCACTGCACATCAGGAGACTGCACAGTGCCTCCACCATAGATATGGTTGCTGAACGTCATAGTATCCATGCTTTGATTACTGAGTTTTTATTTCCCACCCACCACAACTGGCCACATCTTGGTGTGCTAGGCTGAGAGGGTTTGTGTCAGTAAAAGAGGTGCCGGTGGTGAAATCTGCCCTTTTTCCATCCGTCTACTCTTTCCTTCTCTCACAGATGGTGACAGCAGTGGCAAGAGAGATCTCGCTCTGTGAAACACCATTGAATATTTACAAGTCTCGGTGTCTGGGGCAGCTAGTAGAGGTTTGGCACACTGGAATACGATATAGAGGGACTGAGACTTAAACAGCTGGTCAGGGACTGTGAACGCTTTGAGAGATGGAATACCTGTTTAGCTTTTTCTACGACTCACACTGAACATTTAGTTTGTCTGGAAGTCAAGATAAATAATGCATAAAAATACAGATAAAATATCTGTTGGTAATAATCACTGCTCATTAACTGTGCGAGGTAGATTAGACTCCACTGTAAGTACCTGAAGTACAGAGGGGCGTTTCTGGGGTGAAGATATGAAATGTCTTTGATATACAGTTGATAAACTGTGTGACAGTGTTGCAGAGACTTGCTCGTAGCGGTGGAGCTCCTCTCCATTTCCTCTGATGTGGCTTCAAAAGGGCCTGAGGAATCAACAGTCTCTAGGTTGGAAGTCATTTGTGATTAAACTAACTCGTGAAGATGTTACATGTGCTATCAGCATTTTTGCTACTAAACAGAAGCAAACGGACTACAATACAAAGAGTCCTCTTTTCTTTTTGAACAGAATTCATCTCCAGAAATCATAAGCATTATTAAACGGTACCAAATGAACTTGTTAACATTGTTATCCCGTTTCATTTATCCTAGCTCACTAGTCTAAACTACTCCTCTTACAGAACAGAATAAAAACAGAACAGTCAAATGTAGATTATTAAGTCAGACTAAATCCTAAATGACTTAACAAGTGACCACCACATAGATTTATTTATTTAGTCTCACTGAAACCTGGCTGCAACACCATGAATATGTGTCTGAATGAGCCGACCCCCTCCCCGAAGTCATATTAAGTCGGGGTGGAGGAGTCACAGCAACTCCAGCTTAACAATCAACCCCAGACCTAAACAGAGTTATAGTATAAAAATGTAAAGCGGTAAAGCTAGAACCATGTACTATTCATTATTAACTGAGGCAAACAAGAACAACAACAAGTTTCGTTTCAGCACCAGGATGACAAAGAGTCATAGCTCTCTAGTGTTCCTTCACATCTCAGCACTAATCAATCTATGAACTTCTTCACAGACAGATCCCAATTTGTTCACCTTATTTAGTAAAACTTGGTAAAACTTCCAACATGTTTTAAACACTTCAAACATGAAGTTACTCTATGTGGCCTCCAAGGCCTGAGAGACAAGCTCTCCGATCAGATTGCCACCTTCGGTGACGTTATCTTTGATCAAGATATCTCTTTCAGCCATTACATAAAAGAAACCTCTGCCTTCTTCCACCTCAAAATATATTTCTTAGATTAGGAGCATCCTGTCTCAGAGTGATGTTGACCATGCATTTGTCACTTCTAGGCTCGACTACTGATATTCACTGTTAAAAGGATGCACTAAGAATTTATTAAAAAGCCTCCAGTTCATCCAGAATGCTGCAGCCAGGGTTTTGGAAGGGAGAGTTTAAAATCCTTCTCCTTACATATAAGGCGCTAAATGATCAGGCCCCAACATATCTTAAAAACCTCATAGAACCTTATTAACCCAGCAGAGCACTTCGCTCTCAGAGTGCTGGTCTACTTGTGGTCCTTAGAGTCTCTAAATGTAGAATGGGAGGCAGAGCTTTCAGCTATCAAGCTCCTCTCCTGTGGAACCAGCTCCCAGT
>JAUMHF010000008.1:17369454-17432807 GCA_032359275.1 Microctenopoma steveboyesi
TTAGAGGTGGATCAGGTAACTGAACCATCTCTTAGTTATGCTGCTATAGGTTTAGTCTGCTGGGGGACTCCATATCAGACTGAGCTCCTATCGTCTTCGCCTCTCTCTATAACATGCCATCATTAAATGTTAACTTTGTGTCCTCTCTCTCCACCAGTTGTGCTTCGTCCTCTCTGTCTCTCTTTCCCTCTGCACCTTTCTGTGTCCTCTGAGTTGTGTGAAGGCTGCTGGTTAAAGGGACTGTTGGGTTCTCTATATACTTCTGTAAACGTACTTGCATCTTTTGCAAGGTTAATCCAAATAGAAGCGAACGGCTTGTGTCGTAGTCACATGTGGTGGACATGATCAAACAACCCATTTGTACAGGTGTTCTAATTAACATACTAACATTTCTAATTGTCTGTGCAGCACAGGGAGTCACACAGAGCACCTTTGCTGCTCATATCTACACCGTGAATCCCACATGTTCGCTGCCCTCAGAAGGTTTGAGTCTGAAAACACGTGATAGCGACGAGAAAACATGTGGTCTGCGTCTTTATTGAAGCTCAGATATTGTCACACAGCACAGTCGAAGTGTGTGTGTGTGTGTGCGTGCGGGTGCGCGGGCGCGCGCGCCAACGGCCGCGCACGGGCAGCAGCGCCAGGCGCTTTTCTGCGTAATCGCCTCCTCTCCTCCTGTCTGTTTATTGGACTGTGGGAGCAGAGCTGACGCGTCGCATATGTAATGAGCGTCAACTCGGGCACAGCTCAGACTCCGTTACAGACAAACTGAGACGGCGGCGGCGGCGGACGCGGCGTGATTTGACGCGGCGCTCCTCGCTTCACATCGCCCTCCTCCTGCTGACATTGAGTCGGCGGCTGTTTGCGGCTTTTGCGCGGAGGCATCCGTCATTTTGAAATGCTTTGGCGTCTCTGGGATTCTGCAGCGGCTGCGTTGACGTCCACAGACGCTCAGAGCGCGCTCGGTTTGTTCGGATCGGATGTGGCCAGCTGAGTCCCCGGTGTAACCTTCACGGCTGTCCGGCTGGCAGCCTGTTGTCTGCGCTGTCCGCGGTGCTGAAGGTCGGAGCAGGAACTGCGGACAGTCGTCGCCACATTGAAAGGACTCGCAGTCGATGAGCTTTTCTGCACAGGCACAGTGATTCCCCTCAGTGGCACCATGGGTAAGCTGAGCGAGCCCGAGGCTGCGACTGCATTGCATTTCACTTACTGGTCATTCTGTGTGCCTGAAATGTGACAAATGTAAAGCTCTTGCTGCTCCTACGAATTCAGATGGAACAAATACACCAACTCGCTTCTTTACATCGCACTGTTTGTGTTACCGAGATTTCATTTGGCTCCTAGAAGTGAGAGACCCACCGAGGCTCATGTGGGTCACTTCCATGTTTTCCGTGTCTACAGTGTTTCCCCTCTCATCCCTCTTGTCTCGGAACTTCAAACAAGCAGCATAAATATTCATCGAGCCTATTATTATTGCTGGCGCCATCACTAAAATTAGAAGCTCATTAAAATGCAGTTGACCACGTGCAGCCAGTGTTGCAGCATGTGAATGTTTCTTCTCACCGGCCCCTTAATGATTTATATTCTGGAGCCTAATACAGCTTCCTATATATATAGATATATATACAGAGCCATGCATTGTAATGTCTGTCCTTTCCCTTATCGGTTTGGTAGATCTATCCTTACAGAGGTCTGTGTGCTTAATATGGACTCAGTCCAGACTACGATGTTCCGAGGAGCACTCCACTCCCCAAACAATGAGTCTTTAATGAGTGGCTCAGTTCGCCCCAGTTCAGGTGATGGAGAGAAACACCACAGCAATATGATACCTATGACACTTCATTTACCGCCACATGAATATTGCAGCATCGCCAGGTTTTACTTCAGAGCTTTTCTGAAGATTATTTTTCTGGTGTTTGCCTTTATTGGATTTCAGATGTTTTTTTTAGAACTGGCCTATCGGGATGTCCACATTATTTCTTTTAACCGTCTCACATACCTAATGCAGCAGTGAAGCCAGTCCTCTCTAAGTGCTCCTCGATATTTTAAAGAGCTCCCTGTGATATCACCAGCTGTATTACATCTGCAGTAATGAATGAATGTGAAATGAATGACCGCGGAAATGTCATTGACTTGATTTCAAATTAGAGCTTTCCATTTGATCACACTGTGACATGCCTGCTAGGATACTGCTGATTCACTGCGAAGCGCCTGTTGAGTAATGTGGTAGTGCAGTAGTGTTCAGCGGCCACAAGAGAGAGCTCAGTGCTCTCGGTTAGTGCACGTGTGTACAACTCCTGCAGGAAAATTCTGAATGGAGCAGCTAGAAAAGGACATGTGAAGCACATTGCTGAAGGCTGCATCTTACTTCATGTGCAGTTATAAATAGGTTACTGTATATGCCACACAGAGCGGGGTTATTAGCCACAAAGGGTTACGTGACCCACACTTTTTTAGAATAAATAAATAGTTTTCGTTCAAAGAAAGTCCTTCTGTGCCATCTGTGACCTGTGAATATCTATTCTCGCACCCTATGCACAAACGCATTCTTAGAAGGTTATCCCTGAGAACATCCTCAGCCTGAGGAGAAAGTATTAGAAAGGAAATTATTTATTGATCCCATGGCACTAGTGGTTTGTTTCCCCTAATTCAGTGCCTCAGTAAACAGTCTATATATTTAATAGAGTATATATCTTCTTGGTGATGGCTCCCCTAGATGTGCAGCCACTAAAGGCAGGGTAAAACATGAGCCGTGGAACAGTTTCTGTTCCTGTCTCATGGGTTAGAAATCAGTTTTTACTGTCAAAACAACATTGAAGAAACTTGTACTTAGCAGCTTCTCTGGGTCATTTAAATGTATGTTTAAAACAGACACATGAAGATTCAGCCCAGTTGTTTCCATTTCCTTCCTCTTGATCTTCTTGCTTAATAAACTATATAAACAGACATTTTTATTCTCACTCTGTTCCAAAGTGCAAAGCAGATCCAAGCGTTGGTGTCTGTGGCTCATTGTGCTCAACATCCAACAGACAGAGGGCGGTATCTGTTTCTAAGTGTCAAAATACCGTTTGGGATTAATTCCTCTCGCTTGTTTTTTATGTTACGATAAAATTGGAGTTTGCATGCACACTCACACATGTGGGAATTAACTTACAGGTGCAGGAAGTTGTCATTGATGAACAGGAAAACCAGCCTCGTGGCTTCTGGGTCTTAGCTGATGACTCATGGTTCACTGCAGGGCTCTCACCGTGACCCCTGTTAAAGAGGCAGTCATGGCCTCGCTGGCTACTCTCCTCTGGGACACATAAAGCACAGTTTGCAGCCTCGCTCCTTCCATTGTGTGTCAGCACAGTTATAGCCCATCTGTAACATTGATAGCTGGTCATAAATGTCTCATGTGTCCGTATCACATTTATCTAGTACATGCTGCCCGCTGTCGGACAGTTCGGATTCTTTGCAGCATGTTTGAAATGTAAATGAGAAAATGTATTATTTGTAGCCTGTGGCTTCAAAAAGGAAGGCTTCGTCTTCACGTGTTCCCGCGCTCTAACTGTAAGAATAGAACTCGCTGTTGTGCTTATTTCGGTGGTGCTGCAGCCCAGAGAGAAATGATTGGTTGAAATCACGGAGAGCTTTAAGCTGCAATCTTCATGGGATTGGTATTATTCTGTAAAGGTTTCTGAAATCCCTCCATGTTCCCACAAATGCCCCTCGTTCACCAACCAGCAGGTCGTAAGGAAAGGATCGCTGACGCGGTTGATGACTATCACCCTCCATAACGTTTCTTACAGGTATCTGCGCGCTGGTGCAAAGACTTAACATTTCCACGCTGTTATTACTAAGTGGCACCTGGCGCTCACCGTCCAGCCAGCATCTGAGATAAGCAGCTGCGCTTTCCGTTATAATTACAAATACAGCCTTTAAATGTCATTTAATATTAATCAGATTCAAGGGTTACTGTAAAAATAAAGGCTGCGTTACTTATCAGCTGATAATGGGTGATGCAGCATTCAGGGCATGCTCACACTAATAAGGATAATGCACTGACTCAGCTCTAGAACTGTAAAGCTAGGTGGGGTGGGGTGTGGGGTGTGGGGGCTTGCAGTAGCTTCTGGTCATCATTTAATAAGTCCTTTCAGAAACACCTAAGACTGGTGCCACTGAGACACAGGTTCCCCGGTTTTCTGGTGGACTTGAGACAGAACTCTGACCTTTGCCGTGTGGTGTATCTATACACGGTGCTAAATTTGCTCCTGGATTTCTAGATTCTAGCGTGGTGAGCTGACTGCTGGGCTGCAGTACAGAACAGATAAATGCATCACATCACAAAGCAGTAAACACCTCCATCTTCTCAGATCCTGTGGAACATAACAGAAGGAGAATGGTCTGTTTGCATTATAATACCAAAGTATATTAACCACAATTTATTTACTTCTGCTCACTGTACCTTTAGAACAGTGTGACTAGTTCCTGCATCATAACGACATTGACTTGTGTGTTAACTTGTGTTTTATCTGTGCTAAAGTGCTATAGTGGCCTAGTAGTTACATGGGATCAGAGTCAGACTGGGATGCAAAGGTCACAGGATCATATCCCAGCCCAGACGTGTAGCATTCCCCACACCTGCTGTGTCCTTGAGCACGACAAGTAAAAATATAGAAAAAACATAATATAACAATTGGCTACTTTGCCTTCAGTGATTTCAAAGGCTGCTGCATGTGTACAATATTTCACCATTCGCCTCATCAGCACCCATTGTACGTGTCGTCGCTGTGGGGTGAAAACTTGAAATAAACGTTTGGAGATTTTGGAGACAATTTTACAGCTTTTTCAAAACAAGTTTTCACTTTTGATATAAAAACTTTTCACCCAGTAACAGCGACCAGCCTTCTAACAGCTGTATGGGACAAACGCATAAATCACCCCATTACAGCCCATCACAGGTTAAATAAGCCAACCTCTACTTCTCAATCCCATTTTCAGACCATTAACATTTCCCCTTCTCTCCACTACAGGTTATGTGGGTATGCAACTTGTGCCGAAAACAACAAGAAATCCTCACCAAATCGGGGGCATGGTTCTACGACTCAGGGCCTGGTCAGGTGCGGGGTGTATTTGAGGGTGGGCCACAGGGGAAGAAGGCCAAATTGCAGGACCCCTCCCTTTACGCCTACCAGGGAGCCTCAGGGGTCTTGACACCAGCATCAGAAAGAAGCAGACCTCACGGTGGGCTCCTGCCCAGACAGGCGTCCCTTGATAATGGTTCGGGGCTAAGATACTCGGGACCCAGTGACTCACCCATCGACAGGTCAGTTCCCATCTAAATGCTTTTAATGTTGTGTGGAATCACACATATTGTTTGATCGGGCAGTAATGCTTTACAGATGTGAACAAAATAATGAATGCATGAGCATCAGCACTGTTCTCAGTGGTCGTACAATGATTTCAGCATCGAAACAGTGTCTCCAAGCGAGCCAGTCAGGACCCCACATAAAAACCCCGGTTCGTACATGCTCACGGGGCCTATAAAGACACACAGTATCTGGCACTGAGTCAGCATTTCTACAGCCATCCTCCACCCACTCATTGTCTCTTCTTCACACACAAACATACAGCACACCAGCACATTTCAACACAGACGGTTGAAGCTCAGCTATGACGGCGTGCCGGCAGGTGAAGAAGTTTGAAACCTAAATTACTCTTTTGTCTTCATGTCCTGTTTGGATACCGTAAGGCTTGAAAATGAAATTATTGTTTTTTTATATTGATAAAAAAAGCAAGTACAGGACCAATTACGATGCGGAACATCATGTTCCATCTCTCATATGCTCTAATTGTCTCCTCTGAGTCCGACGCTCTCAGCTGCTGACAACACAGACATGCTGTGCCTGTGAGTCCTATATCCGGTTGCTTATTTTTTGATACTGGTGTCAAGTAAGCCATTTACTTTGATATCCACATGGGGGCACCTTCATCTTTCTTCTTCTAAAGGGGGAAAGCCACATATACAGTTGGGTATCTGCGCTTTCTAGAATGTATCTTCGTAACTGAAATCCACAGTAGGCAGTGAGCCAATCTAGAAAATGCTTTGGGTGTGAGTGGAAAGACCTCAACACACTACGCTAATGTGCAAAACAGACATGTATTACTACCCTGTACTATCCTCGTTATGCCTCCATGTTCTCACCAGAGAGCAAAGCATCAGACGTAACTGTTGAGGTAGTTTGATTTCTCATTGCAGTCCGTGCCCCAGCCACTGTATATTAATTGATTGGATGCCTGGAGAGGTGGGGATGGTAGCAGGGAATGATTCTCATTTTGGCATCGCCTACAATCACTGTGACACAACAGGAAACGGGCTGTCTGTAAAATGCATGGGATAATGCTGATGATGGATAAACAGTCTGTGATAGAACTCCCACTGCATAAGCAACAAAACTCACTTTCATTAATCTTAGGGAATGTTTAAATTAACTCCTGGATGTGTTCTGCTGGGAAGAGGAGGGCAACACTGACAGTCTATTTATAAGAAGGAATAACTTGGGAAGGCTTCTAATTTATCTTGGTCTCACAAGTGTCATTTAAATGAACACACAGTCACACTGGGGCAGCTGCAGTGTTGGGTGGAGGTTGATGAAACAACAGGGATGATGCTGAGACAGAAACACGGTGGTATTATATTTGATGAGGAAGAAGAGGAATACTTTACGGTTGCACTGGCCCTTTAACATCAAGCTTGGCCCAGTATAGTACGGCAGCAGGACATTTGTGCTTGGCCTTACCTGTTCATGGACATATATACAGCATGTCAGCATTAATAATCATTCATTTCATAAAACAGATCACATGGACGTGGTTTAGTTCGACATGCAATTGCCTGACATGATGGCATGAGATGCATAATACAACAGGCCTGTGCTGTGGTGCTGTATTATATGTTGCCCGTAGGTTAACGGTGTAGCTGTTATTGCGCATAGAAGAAAGTATTTGGATACATTTTCAGGAAAGTTTACATGAGCTTAATGTTCAAATGGCTCCACATTATTGTGTGTGTGTGTGTGTGTATGTGTGTGCGTGTGTGTGTGTGTAAAAACATAAATGATCCCCAGGGAAATCCAGCTCGCCTGTTCCCTTTCCTCACAGACAGACACTCTCCCCTTTAGAATTAATAGTTAGTTGTTACTGACTGAGGAGCTGATGCTGTGAAGCCAAATGTGGTGATATAGGAAAATAAAAACTTACAACAACATCAGCTCTCTCTCTCTGCTGTATTGGCTCGTGCTTTTCCTGCTGCTGTGCACGTACCAAAGAGTCCGCGATGGAGGATGTAGAGATATGGCAAAGAGTGCGCACGTAGTGCGTGTGTTCGCGTGAGTGCATGCTCCTCATAGGCGACTGGGAAATATGAGTTGGATGTGAGGCAGCAGCTGATGCGCCGGTAAGGGATGCTGCTGCTGCTGCTGCTGCTGCCGCTGCCGACTGCCGGGTAGCATGATTATCCGCTCCTTCTCTCCTCCGGGCGCTCATTTGCCCCTTCCTGCACACCGACAAGAGATTTTTGCGACAACGAAAAAAAGCAGAGGCTCGTTACCGGCACCCGCGCTACCTCTTCTCCTCGCTCCAAGTCTCAAACATTATGACTGAAGCATCCCTGCTGAAATGCGTCTCATTTGAGGACACTTTTTACCGGGAGCGGCAGGAGAAATATGGAACTTGATCGGCGCCTTTTTTGCGTTTAATGCGCCCCAGGAGATAATAGGAAGATACCGAGGAGGTCTATGTGTGGAGGGGGCGTCCGGAGAGAGCGCAGGCTTTGGGATGTGTTGTTGGTGAAAGGAAACGGGTGATTTACTGAGGATAAAAGAAAACGGAGGGGAAAATGCAGTTTGAGACATTGCGTCAGTTCTGTAGCTCGGTTTTATCCCATTTCAACGGGGCTTTCTCGGCGCCTCAGAACATCTTACAGACGGAGCTGTTCGAGCAGGCGTTGAGCAACATCGGGTGAGTGATTCCTTTGTAACGAAATGCCCTGAAGGACTTCCCCGTTGGTATGTCAGACGAGGGTTGGGGGTGGGGGTTATTGCGTTTATCGATCGGCGGCCAGCCTGCGTAATAACAGCCTCCAACACGGCCGAGTGCTGTTGCTACTGCAGATATTTCCTGGCTGGATGATGGCTTTTCTCTCTCTGTGTGTGTGTGTGTGTGTGTGTGTGTGAGCAGGGTAGCTCAAATGTACCGTTTAGATCGACTATGACTGTACCGAGGCGTGACTGTGCTGTGCGCGTCGCCGGGTACGTGTACGCGCGCGCGTACCGCTGCTGCAGCATGTGTGCTGTGCTGCTTCTGCCACTGCTGCTGCTGCTGTGCGTGAAAGAAGAACATGGGCGGTTGGGGAGACATAAAAAAAAAAACAACAACCCTGAAATGGAAATGTTTTTGGAGACACCACTCTGCACAAAATCACAGTCACACACCCAAATCTATACACACGAGAGAAAGTATGTCACAGGTATAACTGATGTGATGAGTACATATCTAAGTATTAGTAACTATTACAAGCTGCCACTGACTCACTGATAACTGTAGTATGCACTGTATTTTTACATTTGCTGTGGATGGACACCCACATTTAAAGTGCCACGAGTTCATAGAGTGAACCCCACGGTTCTGTCAGCATATGGCTAAAGATAAAATAGATAAATATCCGTGGACCATATTATGATTGTCCGGTAAAGGCTCCATTCTCTTGGCCTTTGTCCATGAGGCCAGGCATGGCTTGTAGAGACATTTTGCAGGCTGCAGAAGCGCTTCAGACTTGTAAACAAACACATGTTCCCGCAGTCGTGTTTCTGAGAGAACATGCAGACCTCTTTTCTTGCTTGGTGTAGATGCAGACCCCATATCTTCACAACATGTGCTGCCTGTCTCTGGGGACTGCAGGGCTTTCCCTCTTGTCCCCCACCCTACCGTCAGAAATAATTTACAGCATTGCTAGGCTCTCTGCCACCTCGCATTACATGGCCCGAACATTCAGCCACTGGAAAGACTGAACGGGGGGCTCTGTGCCTGGAAACTGGGATCCAGCAATCATCACATCTGACTGATTAAATTGATCCTATTTTCCATCTCTGCCCTTTTTCAGCAGTGTCCTGTCGTTAATATTAACAGTATCAGAATGGTAGCTACAGACTGGGCTCCAGTCGCAGTCAGTTTCAAAGACCGGGTCTTTGTTCACAAATTTCTGAGTAATAGTATCATGTGTTTCACAGCTTAACAACACAACTGCAAGCCAGCGATGTGTGCTATTGTCGCTGGCTATCCAGGTTGGCCATCTGTTCGATCAGGGCTGTTTGTGCATGTGTCCTCTCTGTCTGCTCTTCCTTTCTCTCTCTGTATTCTTTCTGGCCCAGGCCAGTCCTACTAATGGGCTGTATGCTTTTAGATCCAGCCTCCATGTATTATGCATGTGTGCATCAGCAGAGGTCCTAATGGGGTGTGGAGATCTGTTCTTAGAAGTTCTGAATTTTGAAAAGGTTTTGCACGGAGTGGTCACTCCATGCGTACTTGCTCACTCCTCCTCCACTACGCAGACACACACACACACACACACACACACACACCGTTCCCACCAAGCACCCCTGCAGCAGCTTTTTGTGTGAAGCTTAGAAAGCATGTCGTTGAGTTTGTGAAATGTGTCCTTATGTAGGACTTTTATCTAGTCTGTGATATAGAATTATTGCTTGATTTTATGTAGACATGCAATGGGTTGAGAGTGACACCGTGCTTCAGAAGTGACAGATTATTTGCAGCTGTGCACTTCTGTAAGTCATACCTTGAATGTGCAGTACAGGTACACATAGGAGAAAAAACTACAGTGGAACATTGGACTTGGACCTTGTAACATGCAGGATGAGCAAGAAATTGTTCACTTGATGAACGAGCGATGTCTCACAGTACGAGTAGTACGTTTACGCTTTGCCTACCGAGCCCCGTGATCACAGCTTCTGTCTGCAGCGTATTAGATGAATGAGGTTCACCAATATTGTCTCCTCATTCCAGCGCTGTCTGTTAGTCCTGAGTACGGTGGAAAGAGTGGAATGTGAAGCAAGTCATTTTTATTTCTGTACCTCTTCTCTGCAATGTGTCTGTTTTGACTTGGTAATAAATGCCAGATTCAAGGACTTGTATTTCTAGGAGTTTAGAGAAGTTTACCAACAAGGATTGTCTCCATATATGAATCAAATATGATTCCACTTGGTAAAGGAAGCTTGAATAAGCTTCTTCAGGGAGTCGTGAGATCCACTAATCAATAACCAAGTTTGAGTTTCTTTTCATCTGTAATAGACCAAAAGCGGAGCAGATTGAGCAATGTGAGTGTGTGTGTGTGTGTGTGTGTGTGTGTGTGTGTGTGTGTGTTCATTATTTCCTGCAGAACAGAACCTGCACTCAGAGTAAAAAAACAAAACAAAACTACCCAACTGTATTGATAAATGTTCGCTTTTACATTTCATTTTTCTACACAAGTAACTTCATTAACACTCACATCCAGACTGTCACATCTGTAGCATACCCGACACTTTCAGTACAACTCCTTCACTTGCAGCTTCCTGTCAGTTTTAATCGACAACAGTGGATGTGAGGTGAGAGGTGATAGAGATGCAAAGCGAGTTAAAACAACAGAGATGGGGAGACCAAAAGTATCAGTGGGAGCCAGGAACACCCAGGCACCAGTCACCATGGTGACAGAGCTGTAGACGATGCAGACGGAGCAGACTGCAGCTTGTGGGACTCTGAACCCCTTGGGTCCCCAAAGTCTTGTTGATGTGACAGAACTGGGAGAAAGGAGAAAACAAGAATGAGAAGAGAGGGGTGGGAGGAAAGAGGAAGGAGAGGAGCAGAGGGAGACTGCAGACCTAGAAACAATGAGGGACAAGGACAGATTCACAGGTCCCTCCCTTGGCTCTGCACAGTCCTGCACACCTGTGTTGATTTGGGGGGGTACGTCCACCTTGATGCATTTACCCATCCTCTGTTTTTACCCTTGTTTGTCCAGGCTACACTGATTGAGTGCTTTACATCCCCACCGTTCCACAGGAACACCTTGCAGATGCAAAATCAAGCTGACTTCGCTGCTCCTTTGGAGCTGCTGGGAGTTTAAATGCCTTGCTTTAGGGCTTCACAGCAGCAGCTGCTAAGGGAATGGAGAACCTGCCTCTGTCCTTACACACAAGTTCCGAATCAGCATCAAGGCTGCCATCGCCTCTTTTTTCCAGCTCTGTGTGCTCTGAGAACTGTAAAGTAACATCCAGAGAGTTTAGCTGTAAGAGTCGGAGTGAGGTTTCACTGTGTGTGTGCACTTCTTCCCGTCACACTACACCCACACTCAGCCCACCGTCAGCCCCACAGTGGTATACACGGGTGTTTGCGGCAATCAGCAGCTGTAATTAAGCCAGCCTTTTATTGGTTTTGTCCTCGCCAAGGGAGACATGCACAGGAAGAAGGGAGGCCCTGGTTTATTGCCTGAGTGTCTAAGAGAGGGGTTATTATGATTTCACACTGGAGAGAGAAAAAAATGAGCAGATAGAGAGGGAGAGATAAAGTGGAGAGAGTTGGAGTGATATCGGCACAGAGGAGAATGGGATGAATAGTGTGAGAGAGACGGTGGTAGAGGCTGAATCGATATGCTTGACTCCTTTCTGCCTTTCTCTGCTCTCACCAAATCATATCTCAGCATCAGATAGAGTGAGAGAAAGGAACACAGAGAGAGAGAGAACTGGTAGCTAGTGGCGTGCTGTGTTGACAGATAAGCACCAGACTAATGTCCCCAGCTCCAGGCCTGCTGCCTAACACTACTGTCCAGAGAGGGAGGGGGACTTGCCTTTGCCATCGGTTAGAGGTTACCTAGGCAGGATGGCACGGCCGGCACATGATGTAAGATGCATCTTACTATAGGTGCGACCACACAGGCCATTTTTAGCCATGAAACATGACGAGGAAGGTGCATAAAGACTCACTAAGCAACAAAAGAAAGAGGGAATACTTTTCAACAGAAATGCCGGCCTGTGCACAGCGCTGACATCTGGGCTCTTTTCATGCTCACGGAGCGAGACTGATTCCATGAAAGGCTGAATAAGCATGTGTGTGCATGTATTTTTATGTGTATGTGTGTGACCCTCAACCTTAACATGGCATCAGTGGTTGAGTTACAGTAGGTAAGGGGGTCTTCTTAGGAAAGCCACTCGCTCTGGCATTAGAGGCCATTTAAAACTCTACTCCTGTCCTTTAACCCCCTTCTCTCTCAGCTCATCTGTGTGCGCGTCCTTGTGCACGTGGCTACACGTGTGTGTTTCCGCGGCTTCCTCTTATAAAGCCTCGTTTTCTCCGCTCCCAAACAGATGTCTGATGTCATCTTCTTCTTAAATAGTCAAGAGAGAGGAGAGAAACTGCATACGGTGCACTGGTGGTGCTTTGCTTTTAGCCATATGCCTTGATGGGTGATGCCATTTGTCAATGTCTGTAATCATTTACCAGTTTGTAGAGGGGTTTATCTGAACACCTTAGCAGTTGATGTGATCTTAGAGAGTATGCCCCTATGTTATTTCACAAATCCTCTTTCGGCCTTGATGGCCAGCGGTGTCGCCAACTGAAAGTCAGACTGTCTACTTTTAAAGGTACATCACAGCATCATCATTCTTGTTTTACATTTGATTTATTGATTAAAGAAGCTCCAAAGGTCAAGAGGAGGATTATCTTAGATAAATCCCTTCTTGTCAGTGCACTAGAAGCCACATCAAACCGAACAAACACGGTCACTCAGTGAGTTTGCATTAGGTAACGTTTCGTATGGAAAGCTTTTTAATTCGCTGTTTGATTAGGACCCTTTTAGAGGCTTTTTATTTGAGGAATCTTTTTCAGTTGTTTAACAAGTCTCCTATTACTGTAACCAATGCACAATAGATCTGATAGCACAAATATCTGTGTGCATTGTTTCATGAATGGGAACGAGACTGCTTTGCACATAATCCTGTGTTACTATGCCCCAAATCCAAATCTATTTCATGCTCCAATTTATTCAATTATCAAAAATACACTTGAAGAAGCCTTGTGATAAAGCAATAATGAAAAAGCTTAATCTTAACATCTGCGTCTATCCAGCCCATTGCTATCATCCCCCGCCTCATCCCTAGCCTGTGCTCAAATCCTCTTTTGTAACACTGATGGTATTTCACAAGCTCAATGAGATTAATTATTTCCATATTTTGCAAACATTGCACCGTGTGTGCAGCTCCCTCGTCTCCCCACACGTGTACAATTAACTCAGTTCATTTGTGTTGCAAATGAGCCGGCCCTGGCAATGCTCTGCATCCTCCCTGGGCTTCTCGTGCCATGCAGCGAACAGGAGAATCCAGCCGAGGAGTGATCAAAAGCCTCTTTCTCTGGCAGGCAGATGCTGAGTAAACAGAGAAAAAGAAACTCCAATAACTGCCTCCTCCTGCGTCCGCTTCTTGCCTTCATTATTTTTGGAGTCTGCTGGCTGGCATTAATGAAACCCCATGTAATATTCATTTAATTCCCAGTGTTTACTAGTTCATTAGGTTTTAGGATAGTAGCTGATCTGATCTCCAGGGGTGGCTAGGAGGAGGAAAGAAGCTGACTTTGAAGATTTTCCTCTTTTCACCAGACTTATTTCCTTGCATTTATTCATATGTCTTTCTTGATTCTGTTACAGGACGTTGTCCTCTCGGTGCCTGGTGTGTGGCTATGTGTGTTATCACATGTTTTTTTCCAGACAAAAGCCTGGCTGAGACCCTATGTGACAGACGTTGTCCTATGCAGTTAGAATTTACTCACACACTCAGTCTGGGGCTCTCGCTTTGCAAAGGTCTCACTGTGGGTTCATTGATTGAGTTGTTGGCTTGTCAATTCCACTGAATGCAGGAAGAAAAGGTCTTTCTGCTGAGCACACAGGGACACAGCAAGCGGCTTCTCGTTCAGGTCAAGAGGAAAAACTAAAACGTTGTCTCAAAGCTTACATTTCTTAGATGTGTTGGAAGTTTGGAGCATTGTAACATTAATGACTTGTGGATTAGAAATGTGTGTTTAGTGAGTAAAGCCTGTTTTCTTTCTATTTGCTCTAAATGTATCTGCTCCTCGAACGACTTTCTATTATTTAGCTGCTTGATTTTTTTTATCCATATGTGCGAATGCGTGTTTAGTGACATCTCACAGACAGAGCAGTGTTGTGTGTTTCATGAGAGGTGCAGTCTTTCCATTACGCACATTTTTCTGTCTGCCTCCAGGCAAGCCACCTACCAGCTGATCTGTGCAGCTCAACTTAAATGAGATGTTGGACAAGGGACCTGGAACTGGAATGGAGTAGATGGGGGATTGGCAATTTAATAATTAGAAAAATGTCTTGGGAAAACAAATTTTTAGCATTTTAGAAAGTAACTTAGTGGGAAATATGTCACTGTCTTAGAACAGGATTAAGAAAATGAGATAATGTATTGTGATCCTCCTGTTATTCTGAAATGTTGTGTGTAACTGGTGCAAACCTGTAGAGTTACTATCTAAATCAAGCCTTTTGTAGAATTCTTTCCTTTGTTGTACAATTACAGAGATTAATGCAAATTATGAATCTTTTCACATCAGACGTTCAGAGGTGATGATTGTTCAGCAAACATTTATTTGCACGTTGTGCTGAGCTCCTAGATGTACAGTCTGCTGTGTGCAGCCTGGGGTTACCTAGCAGCCACTGCATGTCAGAGTCTTTTACAGCTGGGCAATCAGTGACCAGCTGTACTGTATGTCGTGTACATGCTGATTTAATTGCACTGGGGTGAATTGGCTGCAGTGGCTCCCCTTGCTTGTGTACTTAATTGGAGTGTGCTTAGGACTTTTTTCCCAGGCAGTATGTGCACTTCTCATTTAGGCCACCATTTGTGACGAGCAATATTCAACCACGTGACTACAAAATGTTTAAATGTTATATAATAGATGTATTATAAAATAATATGAATAGAATATGTGAGCCCTTCTGTACATATTCGAATATGACCATTTCCACATGTGATTATCTTGTTTTTGCAAATGTTCAGCAGTCCCACTGGAGAGGAAAAACTCCCTTCAGTAAACCTCAGTTGCATCCGTGAGACGGACGCACCAAGAAAAGACTCTAAAAGCTTAGATATACACTGATCTACGCTCTCTGTCTGGATCTAAGCTGAGCGAACCATGTGTGGCGTCCCCTGGGGAGCTAATGCTAGCTAATAGCTGTTTACAGATATCTGATGTCTATCTCCCAATCAGCACGATCAGTTCACATAAACTGCACTCATTTGTTTTAGGACAAGCTGACAAGCTTCATCGTGGATGGATTACCAGGTTCCCTGATTGAGGATTAGGTTGAATTTATGTACATCATGTGAATCCAGACATTTTTTGTAGGAAGGTTAGACTGGTTTAGCAACAACAAGAGTTTATTTTCTCCCCCATCTGCTCAATACAGAATGAGACAGGGACAAGCATGGGAGAGTGTGGCATTGGACAATGAAAGCCCCACCTTGAACTTTTACTGAAAAAGCTATTTGGCCGGCACCCCATCACCATTTGTCTGCCACGACTGGACAATAACTAAAGAAACATTGTGCACCTGTGGATAGACCCTATACTCCTCTCGTCCGCTGATTGGATCACCTCGTTTGCACAGCTTGTCCGTCCCCTTGTGCACACGTGTCTCTCTGCCCTCTTTAGTCTTGTCTGATATTTGCTACAGGGAGAGATCGGCGTCACACGCTGTTTAATCTGTTGATAATAATAGACTGACATGTCCAGGCCATCCCGAACTATTACCGGTCTCCCAGGAATGCCATTGTTTTGAGTAGGAAGGGTTATTAAAGCATCCTCTGACTGACCCTGAGCCTCTTTCATCACCACCTCACTGTCCGTGTAGCCAGACAGCCGCACAGCACCATTCCCTTTGATTTCAAATGTAGCTTGCTCACTGGAATGAAAAGTGCTTACTTGGCATAACTCCTTCACTTTTGTGTCGGAGAGAGAACAAGATGGGAAAATCATGGTTCGTGAGGCTTTTTTCTTCCAGTGCAGAAATACAGAAAAGCATCTGATTACAGCAGGATCTTCTGGGTTATAAATAGTTCAGCTGTGAAAATGAACAATGACTCCCAACCACAAACCTAAGCCATCGATATCCCTGCGTTGTTGTGGCGTGAAGTGGCACGTCATTGTTCACTCATTTTATCGCACCTTCATTTTACTGTAAACTTTTATTTACAAAGCACCGTGTGCGACTGCTACTCGGGAGTTTGTGGTAGTTTAGTGTAAAAATAACAGAAACGCGTGTGATACTAATGCTTGACTTTAATTTCAGTCACATGACCTTGAACATCATTTTGCATGACGCAAAATATTTTTTTGCATTCAGTTGAAACAAAGAAGAGAGTGAGAATTAAGTGTGACCCAGCTCCATCACTCTGTGCTCACTCTAAGGAGTAGTTATTTTTTGTGTTTTTCAAACTGTTACAGAAGTTTTATAATAGCTTTGTTTAATATGAGTGTTGGTAACATCACAGTGACCCAGCATGAGCAATACCAGGGGACTGAAAGTGCAGCCGAGCAACAAATACTGTGCTTTTCCAAAATGTCTTCTGTGAAAAAAAACTGTAGTAAGTCAGCAAAGAGCAAGTTCTTGTTGTCCAGCTGCTGTCACTGAGAGTTTCTTTAGACGGGACCATTCCGGTGACGGTGTCTTTCATGTGGTGAGCTACAGTAGCAGCACAGTGTGGTCATGGATGGCCCTCCACAGGCTGACACCACCTGTCCCTCAACAGGTTCATGTTTGTAGCGTTGCTCTCTTCAACTCAAGCTGAAGGCGGAAAGCTAAATTACAGACAGCACTCCTACACTGTTCCAAGTTCGTCGTAGTGAATTGTCTGGGTGTTTCTCACTTCAGTAAATTCCAGCTGTGGATTTTTTTACGCATTCCTGTTTGTCACTGTATGATAAAAAAATGCACGTACTCTGCTCCTCTAACCTTTCTCTGTAGGGATGGATGAAGCAAGCAGCAGTGTAACAGTCCTGACTTGTAGCTAATCTTAATGGCATATTCTGTTGGGACTTGGCCTACATAGAGCACTGGTGGAGTCGCTGCTTAAAAAGGAGACCTAACAGGCAGTGCAGTGCGGAAGATGTATTAACCATACGGAGGATAAACATAGCATGAACACACGAGGCACTGGTGGGTCTGCAGACAGAAGGATGGGCTCTGTGTTTGTGAATCCAATTAGTGAATACACCCAGGTCTGCATACGCTCTCTGGTGAACTGATAGATGTGGGGCTGTAAAACCTTCCACAGACCAGGGAGTGGCTGCCACTGCTAATGAAACTGTGTTGTCAGCCTGTGAATATGTGTGTAAAGAGCTTTTTTATTTTTACTACAACTGTATTTCCTGGTAATCCTGGTTTTCTGGGGCCGTATATACAATAGGATGGCCCCCTTTCACTCCACAGGGTGGTAGTAGTGCACCTACAGCTGCTTTTTAGATGCCAAAAACACAAGGAGAAATTCAGAAGGACTGTTTTCTTCACTGTTCACCCAAAGATCACAGTTCATATTCAGTAGTAATGTAACCCTCTCCTAGGCAGAGGACTTGGATAAAGGACCAGTATGTTGGACAGAGTCGCAGCTCGACATCCAGCCAGCTGAAGCGATGACATGATGGTGGTGTTAAACCCAAAAGCGGGCTTAATTTCAGGCCTTGCATGGTAATAAACAGAGCCACACACCTACATCTGCACAGCGGGTGCAGCGCACCCGCTGAAACAAACCAGATCACACTGATGCTACGATATCGTTCTGCTCTTAGTATACGCGCTTAAACCGTTGGATCGCTGCAGAACTCTTACCTGACTTGGTTGTTTATTTTATCCCGAGAAGCGTCCTACTTCCACTCAGCAGCCGGATGAGTCAGTCTCTGTAAATGGACTGTTACAGGCATTTTTCCTTCCTTCCTTCATCTCTGCTTTTTTTTGTCTCGGTCGAGACGTGCGTATTCAGCTTGCTTTTCATCTGTTCCTGCTCTTCCTTTCTGCCTTTTTTAGTTCAATAGAGACCTTTCCAGGATGTATTGTTGTCATTAGTGGGCCTGTTTCTCTCTAAGAGGAGGGCTCTGCAACACGGCGCCACTCATTTGTTCTCATTTGACTTCTCTCCATTATCTGCAAAGTATAGGTGGCACAATCCCCACGGGGCAGCACTGCATTTTGGCCTTGATTGCTTTTGGCTTTCTTATTTAACGTGGTTCTTCGACAGCAGCAGCGGCAGAGCAGACAGAATTGGTGTCAGAGTGCTGCTGTGTGCAGATCATCCATAACCCTGGAAACATAGAACAAGGACATTTTTGAACTGTAGGCACGAGCACTGGAGAAACAACAAGGTTCTGGTCGCAGGCTGTGAGCCTGCAAAAACGTGGGGATTGCATCGGACAGCTTTTGTGGACACTTGCTGCACAGAAGCCCATGTGTTTGCGTGGACCAACTTGGCAGAGATTTGAATCGTCCTACATCCCAGGATATGACAGCTACTTGGAGTAAGACGGCTTTTGTCTCGTGTCTCATTGAAGCAGTTTGGCTCTATAATGTGGCTTAATGAATTGTGATTAAATTGTTTTTGTAGTGGTCATTAGTACATCTAATGTTAGCTGTATATCTATCTATGTTGTGTGTCCTTTCTTGGATGTATCTCGCTTGGGTAGAACATTACAAAGCAGAATAAAAGGCAGCCTGCGTATGCAGTAGGCTGCGCATCAGAGCAGTGCAGTCCATTTTGCTCATCTACAGTTAAGTCCAAACAACAGCACCGTACTTTAGAGTTAAGGATTATTGTCATGGCAGAGTTAGAAAGCAGCAGCTTCCGTATTTTTTGGAGCATCACAAAGCTTTTAAAGCTTAAACAAGTATCTATAAAACACTAGAATAGGGTGTTTTGGTGAGAGAATGAGTGAGTGTGTGTCAGTGAATGCACACGTCAAGGTGCCTAAACACGCAGCTGAGTGCATAAAACCAGCAGCCTCTGTGAAAGGTCCATCACTCACTGAAAGCTTCCTCATTGACTTTCAATTATTGATCTTTGTGCTTGTGGCATTTCTTTGGTTTTAAATGGAGCATCAGTGTAACCCCTTGGATGGGTGTAGAATAAAAAGTCCACGTGTTATAACTATGGAAGTCTTTGAGAAAATGCTATTTTAGATATTGAAAAATGTATTTGGCTTATGAAATGGTTTCATATTTGCTGTCAGTATAGTACCGCTGAGAGGGCAGACTGAATGATAAAATGAATCACATAATCAGGCACAATCTACGGGTACCGCTTCTATCGTATCTTTAAATAGGCTACTGTCACTAGCTGGTCACAGCTGCAGAGAAAGTATAGTCATTCATAGCGTAGGCAAACCACCAAACCGATCACCAGTCTGTGTTTCAGATGCTCCGTGCAAATGGATGTGTGATAACCCTTGCATTTTTTATCATAAACCCACATCAAATGTTAGTGATTTGTGGCCACACGGGCTTCCTGCTTGATCTTGTGGTCTTTCATCATGCAGCTGAGCACACACACACACACACAGAGTGAGAAAACACAGTTAGTCCATTTGCAGCCACAGAACTGGGCGCATGTGATGAGGCAGAGGGAGGCAGCCTCACCACAGACAGGCCTACTTCTCATCACACCACAGTATATCTGAGATTTTCACCAGTTGGTTTTTGTGTCCCGTTGTGGAAAATAACAGCACACAAAGGTTTTATCATGGCGAGCATGTCGGGTCATTTCTAATCTTTTAGGGTCACACTTTTTAATCTTTTGGGCCATAGTGTAATCCCATGATTTTTGTGAGCCCTGGATTTAAGATGTTATGCTGCTTTTGATATGGACAGTGTATTTTAAAACGATGATTATAGTATTGGAATTACCGCTAGAGTACAGGAGGTGCATGAGACGGTCTGGCAGCGAATACACGACTTTTTATTCTTCTATTCGTCGGATGTCAGAACGCGATGCTTTTCTTTAGCCAGATATCAGAAATAACAGCCATGAGCGGACGGCTGATATTCCCGTTTTATTCCTCTATCTGTGTCACTGAGGTTGGGATGCAAATCTAAGATCAGCAGCAGAGCTGTGCAGAGCTCAGGGGCATCTGCAGAGAGGCTATTACAGCAGCGGCAGCTGGAGCACTGGGGGGAATATTGCACAGTGCAATATTTTGTGCTGCGCCACCGCTCTGTTGTACTTCTTCCAGGCTGGTTTAGCGCTGACTGTGTTAGCATCACAATGCAGATGCTGATGCAGTGCGTTGTTAGCTTGCTTGCTAGCCGCGACAGATGTTTCTCTGTTTGCACAGGAAGGACGTACACGGCTAAACGGGGAGCAAGGAAATGGGACACCTCTGTTAAACCTCATCAAAGGGCAGTTTGGTAATGTTTGTTGTACGTGTAGGTCCAGGGTGTAGGTTTTCAAGACGAGTCCCCGAGGGGACGTTAGCCTGAAGGCCTGAAGACAGACTGAGACAGAAAGGAAGCGTTGCCCAGGCAGCCAGCGCGGCACACATCCTTCTCTCATCCAGAGACATTAGTACCTCATGCTCCTGCTCTCCTTTTGTCCCGTCTACGTCACGGCGCCTGTCAACCACTCCTGTATAACTTCTGCCGCGGCTTGACTTTGTGTTTGTGAATGAAACACCGCTCAGTCAGTGTCCAGGAGTAGATCATGAATAATGCAGCATCTTCATGTTTGTCTCCAGCTGCTTCTGTATCACTGGTGATTGGATGTCAAACACGAAGGAGGGGCTAAAACCTCAGGTGGTCTTTTGCACGTGCCCCTTACATCCATTCGCCACTCTGCTGGTACTGGCAGCGTTGTGGGCGTTTTCAGCTTTTCATCAGCGGTGTCCCGGTGTGGGATGTGAAAAACACCAGCCAGCTCTTCACACATGAGTGATTTGATTCTAAATATTGTTAGTCACTTTGTTATGAAAACAATCAGCATTTCTTACCGGCTTTAATTATTTTGCAGCTATTTAGAGGCAGTAAAACAAGCTGGATACACATCTTCGTGCATCATAAATGATTATAATAATGTAGAATTGTTATGCTGAGTAGGTGGCCTAGTGCGGACGCAGGAGCATTAGCTCTGAGTTTAGTACTTTTTAATATTTATAAAGTACATTTAACCAAACAATGGCTCATACAATAGACCAATAAATATATTGTATAGTCAGGAATGTTTCTTTGGGATCTTCTGTATCTGAAATGAACAATTGTGTTATTGTGTCCCGTTAACTATTTAGCAAGATTTACTCGTGTTGCTGAAATGCACATTTGTGTTGCACTATTGCTCGACATCTGCCGCTCTCTAGCAGCTCACATTCTAAATGTACAGTGGTTAATGAACTATACTCGTTGTTCCTACATCATTCTATCTCTCCCTGGAGCTGCCACTTCACTGTAGTGAAGTGCTCATTGACATTCATTCATTATGCTTAGACTAACATGGATGGTCTGAGATTCGGTAGACAGGCATCACATCTCATCCAGGACTCTCTACTTTTGCCCCTGATCAATGCTGGCAGCAGTGATTGATATCTCTGTGGAAAGTTGTCAAGAACAAAATGACGTTATTATTTTGGAGGAAGAGTGGGAGAGGTGTAGCAGAAAAGTGGTTTCTGAACTATTGACTCTGAACAAAAGAATAAATTAGTTAATGCACAGTCAGCGTCCTCTGGCTGTTTCCCCCACTTCCTGCCTGATTTCCGTTTGTCGCCAGACAAAGATCAAATGATTGGAAATGTGGGGTTCTAGGGTTTCACTTCTCTTTAGTCTCTTGTCTTGAACACAGACACATTTACTGTTTTACTGTTTACATGGCGGGTTATGTTGTTTTAATCATTAGTCATCCTGATGGTGACCTCAAATTCTCATATTAGATGCTACCGAAATGAAAATGAAAGATTGCTTATGTGTCAGCATTCCAGTTGCATGCAAAATGCACTAAAAGAAGAAGAGTGTTAGTCCTCCAAGTTATACAGAATATTACAGGGAGAGAGGGCAGTGCACAGCAGTGCAGCATCCTGATGCTTAGTCTTATTTTCTCTCTCTCTCTTTCACTGTGTGTGTGTGTGTGTGTGTGTGTGTGTGTGTGTGTGTGTGACAGAGACAGAACGGGCTTTCATCAGTTTTTGGGTAGGAGGCCTTTGCAGTGTGTAGAGCAAAGTAAGGTGAATCTATAGACTTCAGACTGAAGGCTCCAGCCTCAGCACAGTAGCACAGCTCCTCCAACCTCTTGTCTGACTGATACCTCACATCTACCTGCGGAAAAGCAAGATTGCGTGTGGTGGAAATTTAATTTGACAGCAGCAACAAGCAGAGCTTCTGTAATTTAATTGACATGCTCAGAAATAAATCATGAAATATACTGCAAATCAAATGAATAACAGAATCCCCCGTTAAAATTACACCATCTCTTTTATCCTTGGTCTACAGGAAACGAAGCCCATCTGCATCCAGGGATCCAAACCAAAAATACGACCAAAGGGAGGGGGGTGACCACTCACAGTATGCCCCGACGGACGGCAGCATGCCCAGATCACCGTCTGATTATGGGGATGGGGACCCTCGGCGGGCTCCGCGGGGCTCACACATGTACCCAGATATTGATGCACAACGGATGGGCTACCGGCGGGGCCCTGGACGGTGGCACTCGCAGGAATACCCGCTGGACCAGGAGCTAGACGGACCACCTAGTGAGTATGACCTCCAGCGGCAGCGCCAAGAAGAGTTCCAGGCGCGTTATCGCAGCGATCCCAACCTGGCGCGCTATCCAGTTAAGCCACAACCCTATGAGGAGCAGATGCGGATGCATGCTGAGGTGGGCCGTCTGAGGCATGAACGCCGCCACAGTGATGTCTCCCTGGCCTACACAGAGCAGGACGACCCTGGGCCCATACGTTTGTCCCGACAGCATCTCACCGAGCGCCGGCCGCCTATGGTGGGACAGCGGTCCTTTTCTGTTGATCGCTCTTCCCCTGGTCCAATAGGTCCTGGCCTTGGAGGCCATAGATCCTCCAACCACAGCCCCCCAACGCCGCACCGCAGCCCAGTGCTCGGTGACCGAACTGGGGACCTGCGGAGAGGGGACCTAGTTGTGGGCGGAGATCCCATGAGGAGGCAGCAACATCACTTGGACCCCAGTTCAGCTGTCCGCAAGTCCAAGAGAGAGAAAATGGAGAGCATGTTGAGGAACGACTCTCTCAGTTCCGACCAGTCTGAGTCAGTTCGTCCGCCACCACCGAAACCCCACAAAACCAAAAAGGGAGGGAAAATGCGGCAGGTGTCGCTGAGCAGCTCAGAGGAGGAGTTGGCGACCACTCCGGAGTACACCAGCTGTGAGGATGTGGAGATAGAGAGTGAGTCAGTCAGTGAGAAAGGTAGGCGCTACAACCATCACCAGCCTCACTACTCTACTCTCTTTCTGCTGCTTTCATTGTATAGGTAGCTTTATCAAGTACTTAATTAGGATTATGTTTTTTCATGAAATAGTAATAAGATATTAATAAATACAATTAGATATTATATTTAATTATTACTGACTATTGTTAGGAAAGTCATTTAATTCTCTTCTAATTACTGTTGCTGTCTCATGTTGATATTGACTGTTTTTGCTGCTGTTGACTGAGTTTTAACCTTCAGATTCCCCAGTCTAGTCTTTTAATGTTTGTGTGTGTTTTTTTTTCTGTGTGTGTGTTTTTATGTATGGGGCTCATTATTTTCGGTTAAAGAAATTTGCTCTTTAATTAGATTGTTCTGAAAACCATTTAAAAAAAGGACAGAAATTGGATAATACTGATTTTAATATCAATATTAATATTGATATCAGTGCCTGATAATGTGGTTTAAACAAATCTGTCTATTTTATAGAATTGGCAGTCAGTGTGAAATTGCCCAAAACAATGATCCTTATGTTGTGTTTTATGTTGGTAACATGTTTGTTCACAGCTCCAGTGACTTTCAGGAGGAGGCCTGAAATATGATTCAGTGTGGATGGATGTGTGCCTGTGATTTTAAGATGTACGTTACTGTTCCTAAGGCCTTATCCTAATGATCCTAATGCCATCTCTTTGTAAACTTTGCCGGGTTTTACCAGCTGTTTCGTGTAATCAGTCAGTGGATCGGAAACAAGGTGAGCTGAGTTAGTAATTATCGGCTGTGGGTCAGGAGGTAGAGCAGTCGCCTGCCAATCGGAAGATCGGCGGTTCGATTCCCCGCCTCCTTCAGTCGTATGTCGAAGTGACCTTGGGCAAGACACTGTTATTATCAAAATGCTTGCTGAGTACCTCAGCTCCTGTTAATCTAGATGTGTTGACTTCCTTACTGTTTTTCTAACCACCAGAATTACTGAGTAGTCAAGTGTTTGACAGTAGATGTTGAAACAGAGGATTCATTTCCCTGTATGTAAAGCAGCCGAACATTTATAGTTTTCATTGCATGTTCCGCTGTGGGTTGTATCCTTTACCTCACTACAGTTTACATCACTGAGGTGGTGTTCGCTTTCTGTTTAACTACACGAACATACAAATGTTTGAAAGATAAATACAAATGATTTTAAAGATTGCTCATGATAAATGTTCTACCTGCCTAAACACACAACCTGACATGTTAAAGTGGTCAGTCTGAGCGTATTAAATCATACTGTCAAACATTAAAGGCAACAAGTGGACAGTAAAAATGATGGGCTGTTGACAATATGAGAAACCAAAGATAGAAAAGAGGGAAGTACAGCTGGAAATGTTTAATGTAGAGGAGAGCAGAGACTTTCAGCTGGCCCGCTCTGTTACATAACTGTTCTCCTCTCTAAGCGAAGCAGCACAGCACCAGAGCTGCATTATTGATGTGGGAGTTTCTAGGTTTTCAGGTAGTCATGGAACAAATATAGGGAGAAAAGTGGGTTTTGAGGGTCAGAGGTTCTGCCTCTGTCTGTCTGCCTCCTCCTCAGGCCAGCCTGTGTAGGACAGAACCAGAGAGGGTATAGTTACACATACCTGCCTCTGAACATCACTGGACAGCTGATCTTTAGTTATGGTTGGTACAATTGGAGTTTTATGGTGGGAGACAGATGTAAAAGAGGACAGAAAGCACCTTTTGGCCATATGTGGTTTGTCTTGGGGTTTGTGAACTCAGCTTGACTGGGCCAGAAGATTAGTGTGCAACAGCAGGCTAAACAGAGCACATGTCATGCTTTTGGCTCTCTGATACCCTGAGGTGGCTGCTGAGGGAGGAGGAGCAGGAGGAGGGTTTGATGGCCAATGGAAGGAGGAGACTGGAGCAGTGAGCTGTAATGGGCCAGGCTCGTGCCTGTGTGCGCGCTGGAGACTGATTTGTCGTAATGGCCTCTCCCTATGTTTTCCTCTGTATTGATTCCCCGGACATGCAGTCTCATAGTAGTGCCGAACAGACAGAAAAGGACGGTGGACACTGTGGAGTGACAGCCTATCTCACACACTCATTAATGGCTTCTGGGATCAGCTTGTTTCACATTAATAATTGTGTTTAGAGTCAAAATGATGTCATCTTTTCTGCCTTACGCGACGTTGAGTCCACTCTTTAAGATGAGAGGTTCGACACTGTATCGCGTTTCACGTGGACTGTGTTTAAACAGACACACTCTTCTCACCCCTTGAATTGTAGTAAAAACAGCATCAATAATTAATGATCCAATTAATAGTTTACACTGGTTTGTATTGAGCTGTCAGTGTGATGGAAAGGCTGTTGGTGGTGAACTCCGCCACTGCCTGTGCTCCGCCTTCACACTGAATCAGCACTTTGCCGGGGCCTCGGAGCTGGGGCGAAACAGCACGGCCGGGCACAGACTGCTGATGCTTTAAATTTATGGCTACAATGAGTTTCTTGCTCCCTGAAAACACCCACTCTCTCGCCGGGGATCATTGCCCAATCGTGGTCTGCCACCGCTCGGGTTGTACGCATCCCCCCGCTGGCGCTCACAGAAGTTCTCTTTGACCGACTTTGAGGTTAGGCAGGGGAGGAGGCCGCTCAAGGTGGAGGATGATGGGACGAAGAACAGCCACAGGAGGTGAAACCATGACGGATATGACTTTGTTATGAATTATGCAGCATGGGATTTCAATCTGTAGATGGAAAGTAGACATTTACACCGCCCCGTGTCTTAACATAGGTTAATTATGTCGCGTGTTTCTTTCTGTCTTTGGTCACAGACACGGGCCTTAAGCTGTCTGGACTATCATGGCCACGCTTGGCAAGTCACTTGTTCAATGCGGAGTGTCTGGTATGCTGATCTGTGCTCTGGTGTTTAAACTGTTGACAGAATAGCAGCTGGGAGGCGAACAGGGTAATCACTGTTGTCAGCTGTTGGTTAAAGGGCTGCAGAGGGCAAAGCCTGCCCGAGGACATCCATAATGTCTTATCACAGTGCAAAACTGTGTACAGTAAGTAGTTTTAGCACTCTCCTGCACTGATGGAGGGAAAGTTGAAGCAGATGCGCAGTGAACATGTTTGTTTAGCTCTGGTCGACCTTGCAAGATGAAGAAAGTTGTGTGGAATAGTCTTCAGAGTGTCAGGTGTGGATATGGATATCAATATGAATAATTACACATCTAAAACACAAAAAGAACAATAATGAATACTTTATTGATCTAGACCTGTGTCTGCGCTACTACGGGGAATCAGTCTTGTCCACGGACACCTCGACTTGTAACCTAGTGGGACTTGGGAATTGAACTCGCGCATCCTTGGGTTTAAAGATGACTGCTCTACCCACTGAGCTGTCTCTGAGCAAGATTCTGAAGTTCATGGACAGGCCAGCAGAATGTGACTGTTGGATATTTGTCGTCCTATTTTTAAACAGCGTTCATTTTTAATGCAGCTTCTTTTGTTCTATTCTGAAATCCCTTTCCCCTCGTGTGCTCCAGCCCTCCTCCTTCACGGCCCGCTCTTCGGCATCCAGCCTATTTTTATGCCTTTCGGTGAGATTTCACTCAGGGTAAATCCTCAGCTACATAGTGCTTGAAGGAAGCCCGTCTGTGTACTGTACATCCATTAGGCTCTGCCGTTCTTTGCAGGAGAAGTGAAGTGTTGGAATGTAATGTGTACGGCCCAGGGGCTGCACAAATCCAATGTTTTCAGATTCCCTCTCCTGTGCCCACGGCCCTGAGGTTGCGCTGCAGCTACATACATTCGTGCAGGCTCCAAGAATACCAACAGCGCACGTACAAGTGGAAGACCAGCCTGTGCTTAATACCTGTCAACACTCAGTAGGCCTTCTGTGTTGTTTACATGACCCTGCCTCATCCTTTATATGCTTTAATCAGAACACTTCCATCAGGAATATTGCTTGATTCACTTTATTACTGCATTATGAAATTACATTTAAAAAGAATCTTTGGTTTCTTTTACTACTTTTCACTGGGAGTCTGCATTTGATTGGAATATTTTTAATCACATGAAAATGCCCCCCCCCCCCCGGTCTGCTCTGTGATCAAACATGGGAAAATAGGGCAGGGCCTGTAAATTAGTTAGTTGTGTATGTATGACTTGCCATCAGACAAAACACTGATGCAGGATATTGTATTTGTGCATGAGAACACCTCCTAAAAAACTCCATCCTGTATTATCACTGACGCTACTTACCCAACCTTCATTTCTCCAGGCTGTGTCTCTACTGATGCTGCTACAGAAGTTGCAATCAGAGCCAAAAGCTCTCCATGGTGCACTTTAGATTGAGGTCAGTTAAGGCTGTGTGGCCCTGCAATCTGAATCCCCAGTTAAACACATCAGAGATCGGCTCTGCTCCACCTGCAGATGCAGCTATCGTAAGATAAGATAGCAGCATGTTAACTTTGAGCAAAACTCGCAGCGTTGCCCACTGATCCGATTTTATAAATATTTATATATGAGTGAAGAAATATCAACTATATTATGTGAACTCTGTTGTTGTGCACACCCTGCACAAATCAACAATTTTATCCTCCTAACCAGGAATCCACATGGAACAGAGGCCCTTTTATTCACATCTAAAGACCTACATTAATGCATTGAACTGATTATTTTTCCAAGTGAAATGATTAAATTAATGTGCCATTTAATGAATGTAATGCTTATAAATCGTTCATAGTACGGTACGAGAACACAGATGTTCTGCTCACCTGCCTTGTCAGCCGTGTGATGGATCTCACTGGGTGTTTTCCTCTCACCCCTCCATACGTTCTGGGATTTAATCTGTGCTCTGATTCTCAGGAAACTGAGAACTGTGTGTCTGACAATGTATGGCAACTTGTGTCTTTGTCTCGCTGGTAAAGTGAGTATTCATCCTTTTATGTATGCTGTGGCTGCATTTGTCTTTCTCCACAGGGATCTCAGATTTTCAGTGTGAGCAGCATGTGTGAGTGCGTGCGCCAACGTGCTTGGATGTCCCGTGCGTGTTGTCTATACGTTGTGGTTTGTGGTGTCCTCACTGGTCCCTCTTGCTGTCCTCTCTTGTATGTGCACCCTTTCCCCCCGCACCTTACAGGAGATTTGGATGGCCACTGGTGGGACCATGCGTCTTGGCATAGCAGCGAGGCCTCTCCAATGTCTTTGGTGAGACATGTGGAGCCCTGCCTTGACCCCTCCCTAACCCCCTCCTGCCCTATATTCCCCATCTTTCTCTCCCTCTGTCTGGCTCTTTCCCATAGCCCCTTCCCCCAGAGTCTTTTGTCATTTCATGTTTCCTTCGTTTTATTTACACCTTTGCATGTTGTTTTTCTGTTTTTCTTTCTGTTTTTATCCCACACCTGTAGGGGAAAGTCAAAGGGGAAAAAGAAAAACTATTGAGCAGGCATTTATGTCCGAGCCGACACACACCTTATCTGAGAGGCAAAAGAAAATGGTGCGCTTTGGGGGACACTCTTTTGAAGAGGACTTGGCATGGTGTGAACCACAGGTTAAAGACTCGGGAGTTGATACGTGCAGTAGCACTACCCTAAACGAGGAGCATAGCCATAGTGAGAAGGTACTGAGACAACCTAGCCTGCATTTTGTTATTCTTTTTTATTACCTACCCATCCAGTCTTTGTTTACTCTCTGTCACTACGTGTAAATAGGTTAGTTGTTTGTTGTTTTGGATTTTTATTTGACGTTGTATAAATTGATTTCTCTTCCAATTTCGTTCCTTTTTTGTTTTTCGGTTACTTTTGTCTCCACCTTGCTCGGTGTTGCTGAAAAAGTCTTTTGGGGGCACCCTCTTTGCTTGCTACTTGTACTCGCTGTTTTGCTCCCCAATCAGAAACCACACATTGTTAAAACAAGAGCACGGACACACAACCTCTCTGTTTGTCATGGCACATAGGGATGTGGGTCTATTCTAGTTGCATGCTCGTTCTCCTGCGTATGTTGAATCTCTCTTGAGTCTTGTTGTTTTGCCCTTGCTCTGCAGTAGTCCTGTTTAGTGCAGTAGGAACACCTTTATTCAGGCCTGTCCCTGTCACTCTGCTGCCCCAACCCCACAACACCCGGTTCAGACAGAACCTGCACCACTTTCCACTCACTTCTGTAGCCAAACTCAAATGATTGTAAGCACACAAACAGGGAAGATTGTTTTTCTTTTTTCCCTTCCACCGCTGCATCTGTGATTTCACTCTGTCAGTTTCTCATGGCTTTATCCTGTGCTGTCATCCACATTGATCTTCACACCTGCACCTCATGGTCTACCTCGCTTGTTCTTATATCATAGATCCCCCCACACTTTTTTCTTTTGTTCTCTATTTTCCCCCCACTGCTCCACTTGATGGTATTTGTACATGTGTAGTGAAGCACTGGACTAAGACCGCGGTCTTCCTGCTCCACTTTTGATAAGCTGGTTTGAGTTGGAGTGTTGGGGCTTTACCCTGCATGGGGCACTGCATGAAGTTCACTCCAGCCTCACACCAGCGGGTTCACACAACTCTGGAAACATTTTTGCTTTTCGCCAATACGGGTTCCTCTTAGGAACAGAATACCCCATCTCATTAGAATTTAAATACCTGATGATTTTGTCCCTTAAACAAATTATTTAAGCATCAACAGAGTTTGTGTGAACTTTCTTCCCCAGGTGAATTTATATCCCCCCTATGCCCCGTTTCTCGGTGAATATTTTTCTGGTATGGTCTGAAGTGGACGAGTTGTTAAACAAAAGGTGTGTTGTTGCTCTGACCTTGTAGCACCCGGTGACGTGGCAGCCATCCAAAGATGGGGATCGCTTAATAGGGCGTATTCTGCTCAACAAGCGCATGAAAGATGGAAGTGTGCCGCGAGACTCAGGAGCTCTGCTTGGTCTAAAGGTGAGTTCGTGATGTGTCTTGTGTGTCTGATTAAACCAAGTTTCCACCTTTAGACAACAGCGTTTTGTGCTGAGCCATCATTTTACATATGAAACAGCATGTTTACATTCAAACATAATACACCAAATGTATCATATCATGACCTCCAATTATTGATTACATTATAGTGCTACTCAGTATTAATATTCAGCGGAGACTTGATTATATCCTTATGAATATTAATGAGAAGTGTTTATTATCGAGCTGTATAATTTTCTGTAGTCACTCACAACTTCTTCAATGAACTGCTGTGTATTCAGCCCGTCAGAGGAAACTGTCCAGAACCTGTCCGTATTGTCAGTGTCCATATCTGAGATTATTCCAGGTCTTTGAGTAGTGAATAGTGCCATCATAATTACTTTGGTTCGAAATGTTCACATTGCTTCATCATGATAACAGCTTTTCATTTCATATGTATACATATATATTTTCTCTATCGCTGTTCATGCGCTGGTTTTTCTTCCCCCTTTAGCTGCTGCATAAATCTGTAGGTGGTGTACTATAATAAAAAGAAACAAAAAGCTGAGCAGAGAAAACCAGAGCAGCATCGCGGACTACGAAAAGAGTAAACACGCAGCAGCAAGATGGGGAAAAAAATCATTGCTGATTGAATGAACCTCCTGAAATGGCATGTTTGTGTCTGCTCAGTGCCTCTGTGTGTTTCTGTCAGCTCAGCAACAGCCAGCCAACTCTGCAATACAGCCAGTCACTCCATCACTCAGGCTGCCAGCCTCGCCCTCACTGTCCATCTCGCTCTCTTTTCCTTTGCAAGGCCCTCGTCTCTGGATCCTGCCTGTTACATAAAGCCATTTCATTTAGCAGACTTCCCTAAGCTCCTTTGTATGTTGGCATTCAGCTGCCATTAAGGGGGATTTTTATTTGTATGATGCCTATGTAAGCTGAGCCGAGTGGAGTACAGCAGCTCAGGCCTGTACAGTACATCTCTAGCCCAGGGCCCTCCGCCGTCACAGAACCACAGAGAGAGCAGCACCAGAGTGTGTCCCTGGGGAATAAAAAAAAGAGATGGACTTTTACCATTAACCCCCTCCTTGTAATGCTTTTGTTCCAGCTTCATACCTCGCAGACATGAGCCAAAGCCATGCCACCAACAGCATAAATCACAGAAACATCCTGCAAGCTGCAACACATGCTGCATCTTCATAGGGTTTGCTGCGAAGCCTTAACGTGGCACATGTTTGGCTTTCACCGCTAATCCAGTCTGTCTTTCTGCAGGTGGTGGGAGGCAAAATAACAGAATCTGGTAGACTCTGTGCTTTCATCACTAAAGTGAGGAAAGGAAGTCTGGCAGATACTGTTGGACACCTCAGACCAGGTATTTACAACACAGAAAGCAACGAAATCCACAAACAAACTAAATCAGTGGATTTTGTAGTATTTATTTGTTGTGACTTAATAAAATATTGATTAGCTGTCATTTGATGTCTCTGCTGCATTTACAGGCGACCAGGTGCTGGAGTGGAATGGGAAACTTTTACAAGGAGCCACATTTAAAGAAGTTTACAATATCATACTAGATTCCAAGCCGGAGCCACAGGTGGAGTTGGTGGTCTCACGGCCTATAGGGTGAGAGCTGACTTTAGCATGCCTTACATATTCAGTTCTGGTTAACATAAGCAGTGAGGGTCTTTTGTTGACAGCAACTACGTTGTGGGGAGGATTTGTGCTACTAAAATAACCACTTCTTCCAAAGCAGGGTAGTTTCTTGCTTCTGTAATATCGTGTTTAAAAAATATGATTTTGAATCAATAACGAATAATGCCAAGACGAGCCCTGTCCAGAGTGTAGCTTTGCCTCTTACCAAGTGCATGCTGGGATAGTTTCCAGGGATTTATCAGCTTAAGAGGATGAATTTATGAACTAAATAAAATATTACTCTTTTGCCAACCAGCTAAAGATAACGCGTCACACACAACACCTTCAGGTTTCAATTTGTGGATGCTGTTTTAAAAAAAACATTTCAACATAAAGTTTACACTAAAATTAATTGGAGCAGGAAGTAAGCACCAGGCCATGACTGTCGTTGACACATCCATTCATACTCTTCTCTTAAAGCATCAGAGTACAGTAGTCTGTAGCTTGTTCACGCCACGTTACTGCCCGTTTCACCAGAATCCTAAATCTCTCTTACAATAGAGCTAATAAGAGAGACTGTAGCTTGTGTTCTCACAGTGTGCCTGTGAAGGAGTTGTGCCGACTGGTTTATTTAACATCTGTCCCCCCCCTCCCCCCCGGCTCTGGCTCTGTCAGCTCGGCCCTTGTATGGGACTGAACAACGCCTCCCAGCAAATTGAAAGCCTGTCACCTGGCTTGTACTCTCTTTTCCATGGAAACCAGCGGCACATTCGCTTTGTCAGTTCCTATATCTCATCTGCTTTGCACTACTGTGCAACCTGCTGGGCAAATGAAGACTAATGCATTGCTTACTGTCATTAAAGCACAGTGCACTAAGCATTAGCTAAAATTGATCCTCTCCTCCGCCTTTCTCTGCTCATCTATCTCACACGCTCACACTCTTTTTGGTTTTTTTAGAGATATTCCAAGGATACCAGACAGCACACATGCACAACTGGAATCAAGTGAGTTATGTCCACATCCTTCACCAATTTCCATATCTCATTGTATCCTATAATTCAGCCCAGAAACATCAAGTGAAGTAAATGTCCTGGAGAGTTGTCACTCTGAATCTCATACCCTCCTGCCCTCTTTGCGTCTCTCTTCTTGTCCGTGTCTTCCTCACTACTTCCCTTCTCCTCTCTTATCTGATGTCTTCATTTTCCGAGTAGTACAGAATAAAACCAGCAGCGCCACTAAGAAATCTGACTGTGTCATTTGTGCCGTGTCAGGTTCAAGTTCTTTTGAGTCTCAGAAAATGGATCGGCCGTCCATCTCCGTTACATCCCCCATGAGTCCCAGCATGCTGAGAGACGCCCCCCAGTACCTGTCAGGACAGCTCTCAGTAAGTAACCGTAGCCTGACATGAGGACAACATGTGAAGTCCTCTGTTGACCACTGTTAAAGTTACATGGATGAGAGAGGTTAGAGAGTGTAATGTTCACAGTGTGCAGTGTCTCAAAATGTGACTGGAAACTTAGTTTAAACCAGGCACGTCTTCTCTCGCTCTGCCCATTCACTTGGCCCTTCACCAACAACCAACCTAGCACAGGGTTGTAGATCAGGTTACTGCATGCGCTGTCCATGATCTAGTATAAACACTCTCTCGGGGTAAATGAGTAAAGGGCTTCATTAAAGCAAGAGCTAAATCAACTCTCAAATGTAGGACCAAGGGAAAACAGCTGTAGGATCTGGGTAACAGCTCCAGGATGTAGATACCTATGAGGGAAGAAAAGGTTGTTTGACTGACCTAGTGATTCAACTTCAATATTCACAGCGTGGCAAAAAGGTTCATGTGGACGACATTAACATGTGTAACATACAGTAAGAGCTCTCTGTGAGCCAGTCAGAATAACGTCTGTAATCTGCTCAGATAACTCTTACAGTCATTCTTTTCCTGAGAGAGCTACTCTAGGAATCTAAAGACGGTAAAGAGCCGTCCCTATGATATTTTTGGAGCAGTCTTTAAATTGTGTCTAGGGATAACAACTGGGGTTAACGTCACAGTGACGCAGGCTATGGAGCAGAGGAGAGAGAGAGAGAGAGAGGGAGAGAGAGAGAGAGAGAGTGAATACAACTGTGAGCCATTGAGAATTTGCTCAAAGGGCCTCGGCAGAACAGAGCAGAGAGGCTCAGGGACAAATAATCTTTGATGAAGCGCAAAGACGCAGAGAAGCAAAGAAACCAGTGAGAGGTGGAGTAAGAGTCATCTTTACCTACCATCTGTCGTTGTATTTAGAGTGTTCTGTGAGACTTTGTTGTGCTGTGGGGTTCTGGGTTTATTGCATTTTCTTTTCTTTTTTTGCTGTTTAATTTTGCCTATGCAGAGCCAAAGCCTTAGTAGAAGAACAACGCCTTTTGCCCCTAGGGTCCAGGTAATGGGCCCTGTCTAAAGGGCATCATCTCTATTTAGTCTTTGCTCATTGACTGTTGACTGGCCTTCTTTCTGTTCCCATACTTTGGAAAATGCATTCCCCGGGGAAATGGCAGCTTCAAGTTTCCCTCTCAGTGCAGTGCATTGTCATTCTCTTCTATTTGATTTCCTTGTTTCCAGATAACAGTTATTCTGACTCATTTTAACCCATTGCCATCATTACTCCGAGGTAGTGCATGCTTAGCTAACCTGAGAGAGACACTCTTGCATTGTCTGATTTCTCCTACCGAGTCCAGTGATTTCTTACACACGGCAATGCAGGAGGGTGTCTCGTTGAACTTTTCTAGGACAAAGGACTTTGGTTGTTTTCTGCTTCAGTGTGACATGAACTCCTTGACAACTTGAGAACTCTAGCCTGACACACATCTACAGAAAGGACTCATCATGTGGAAGTTGAAGTGATGTTAAGTAGCAGATGAAGGTTGATGGGTCTGGAGTGTCATGTTGCAGTGAAAAGACACCAAGTTCCCCGTTCTGTTTTGGAAACCAACTTGCATCTCCCCTTCCAGATGATGGCTTAACGAATAAGCAAATTGTACCTTTCAAATATCACACATTAATCTTGAGGAGAGGCTTCCTTAAGTACAAGGATCCCTCTTGATGTCTGCATTCTTGATCCAGTTAGCCTGAAAGTTAATACTCGAGCTCAGAACTATGGACATTTATCATGCTGACACTGTTACGTTGTTTTGCTAAGAAGTAGTAACCCCAACAATCTTTCATGTGTTTATATATATGCAAATATAACTAGTGGTTTTACATGTAGGTGTAAATTGTTATTTTGTGTGTGGGTGTCCGTGCTCTTTGTAAAACTTAATTATCAGATGATAACATTGTAAAGCCATGTAATATTGGGTATTTGACTAGTTATTGATTGGACCTGGCACATTAGCACATAAATGAATCATTAAGGGACCACAGGGAACGACAGTATGTTCATAATTTACTGTTTTGGGGCTAAAGTTTTGAGCTTATTTGGTACAATTTGTTTTCCCATAAGCCCCCTGCTGTTTATTTTTGCTGATATAAAATATATCGACTTGTCTTGAATGCCTTCTCTTGCACTGCTGCATGTGTAGCTGGTAGTTTTGAAGGTGCAGACCCTTTCCATAATCATCTTCTCAAAGAAGTATGGACAGGAGCTTAGAAGTTTTATTTCTCATTTCATCTTCTTTCTTTAAGGCTCCAGCTGGACTCTCTCTTCTAAGAGTCCATACTTCCCTTTTTATTGTGAACTGTCCTTGATTCCCTTTGCAACAGCATGATTGATTTCTTTATGTCTATGTCCTCTGAATATCTGAAAGAAATGGTTAGAGATAACAGCACTGCTGGTAGACGCACATGAAGTCAATCTATACCTATAGCCATTACATTCAGTTCCATTCAATGCACTTTACTTCCTGTAAAATGTTTTAATGACGGACACACATACATATACATTTCAAAGGAAACACAAAATGATACAATTACCATATGATGCCACTCACATTTTCCTACCTTACCTTGATATTTTTTAGGATTATCAAACCATATTACCATAGACACAGTTACTCCTTCATGAACACTTCTGCTTTGATCGGTTTCCCTGCCAAGCATGTGACCTTATCAGACAGACTTCTTCTTCTTCCTACTTCTGTTGGAAGGGTGAATACAGGAGAAGACTAGGCCGCTTATGCAGATGTAGTCACTAAATAACCAAGTACAGTTGTCTTCTCCTGCATTGCCCCGTCTGTGTGTTGCTCTTCCTGTTGGCCCTGAGCGGCCTCTCAGCAGACTGTCTCTCCTCTGCCCCTGCAGATCAAACTGTGGTACGACAAAGTGGGCCATCAGCTAATCGTCACCATCCTGGGCGCCAAAGACCTTCCACCCAGGGAAGACGGCCGGCCCAGGAACCCTTACGTCAAAATCTACTTCCTCCCTGATAGAAGGTAAGAGTAGGAAGAGTTACCAGCCCGTCGCTCATCTGTTGCCATGACATCTAACTGCGATTTGAGAGATATCACTAGATGTATCCTCTGGCATCACAAAGAACAATATGTGGTTGTGTCTAGTTTTCTTTGTTAGTTGTCTGATGTTTTTTCTTGTGACAGTACACTTGTCTCACCATCTCATTTTCTGTTTAGCATGTGATGGTGCTGTGCCTCGTGCTGTGTCGTGCCGTTGATCTGTTGTATTCGTGGCTCTTCTCTATCATGGTTGTAAATAAAAACAGTTTGAATTATTGTTCCTCCAGTGACAAAAGCAAGAGGAGAACAAAAACGGTAAAGAAATCCTTAGAGCCCAAATGGAACCAGACCTTTATGTATTCGCCGGTTCACCGGCGGGAGTTTCGAGAGCGCATGCTGGAGATCACATTGTGGGACCAAGCCAGGGTGCGGGAGGAGGAGAGCGAGTTCCTGGGAGAGGTAGGAAAACCACATCCCACCTGTAGGGGACACTCATTGATAGTATCTCAGCTAATGTTCTTAAGTGGGGCGAAGCACTTAATATAGGATTCTAATCACACAATTATACCATTAAAAAAAAGGAAACTTAGCAACACTGAAAGACGTCTACTGTGGCACACTGTATTACTGTAATTGACGTCTGAGTGACAACTTTTTTGAGGCCTCACTGTAGCCTTTTTTTCCTGACAGATCCTGATTGAGTTGGAAACGGCCCTTCTCGACGACGAACCACACTGGTACAAGCTACAAACACACGACGTGTCCTCCATCCCACTCCCACGTGCCTCCCCGAACACGCAACGCAGGCAGCTCCATGGAGAGAGTCCAACAAGGCGGCTGCAGAGTATGAAGTCTTAAAATACATTCAAACTCTCTCTGTGAAGTTAATAAACTAACTTTTAGTAGAGTCTGAACCTACAGATGTAGTATATCTAAGCTGTGTTTTGGTCATTACAGGAATGTATGTTTAGGACAATTCAGAGTTTCTGAATATTATGTGTTTGTCATCTGAGTCACGTCAACCTTACTACTTCTGCTTTTACAGACAAAGGCTCATACAACTCAGGTAAAGCCCCCCTGAACTCGCAGGCAGTGCTTTTCTATGTGATGCCCTATGGAGCATCTGAGTGTCCCTTTAATTCTTCACCCCTTTTCCATGAAGGGTGCATGTCTCTGCTGCCTTACATGGATTCCAGTGTGGTGAGCCGGCGTCAATTTTTCCGCCTCTCATTTGCAATCCACCTTGTAGCAGACATATGTACGCTCCAGGGAAACAGATTTCCTGCACAGTGGCCTCTCCCTCCCTGTGTTCTCACCTGTCAGATATCTCACAATGCTTCCACCCACACGTATGTCCTGCAAAAAACTACTCTCAATGTTTATCCTCAAGTGATATGATTAAAAACTCAGGCTTCCTAAGAGTCCTGATAGACACAGTGTGTGCATTAATATTAAGCAGTTAGCCTGTTATGAATATATTCCTTGAAAATACTGGTGGCAAACTTTCCAGTCCATTCTGCTTTGCTTGTGCTTGAGTGTCTGGATTGTGGTTGAGGTGACTGTGCTGCCCTGCACACTGTCGAAGCAGTGGTGTTCTAGTTATGTTAGAGAAACAAAAACAGAATGCGCTACCTCTACGGTATCTCTACAAAACCCACATTACTGCCCTCATTTCACCACTGCTTCTGCCAACAGATACTGATTAGACACGAGCGCTCCTCTGTACTGCTCCAGCTAGATACTTAAGGCTTGCTCACTTCCGCAGCAGGACCCTTTTCTGGGCGTTTGTGTTAGTGTGAGGTGAAAGAGCTGACAGCTGTAGAAAAGTTTCCTGCAAACGGAGACGAGAGGTTGGGAGCAGCACTGCCAGAGTGCAGCACTTGTCATTTCTGAAAAAGCACACGTGTCCAGTTGATTTAAGTTGACTGGTGGTGGGCGGGCTGCAGGGAGGGGTTCGGGACAGGGAGGGGTGATAAGGCTACTGGGTGGGATGAAGAAATGACTTTTCCCAACCCCAACTTCACATGTAAATTGAATGATTCAATGTGTCATTTAAATGTGTCACAGTTCAAATGAAGAAAGATTTGCTGTTTCTGTCGAAGCCAGACAGTGAAATACAGCATTATTTGTTACAGCTGACGCATATATTTCATGTAGACCCCAGAACGCTCTCTTGTGGGACTGCTTGTTATATTTGTGCCTTGCAGGGGCACGAGTTAGAGACTGGCGGTGTATTCATTGAGTGTACACCTTATTGGATTGACTTAGACTTTTCATTTTACCAATAAAGATTACAGTTAGACCGAGGAGACTTAATACAAAAGTCTGGATTGATTGAATGAGCTGGGGAATATAAACGACTTCTCCCTCTTTTCCCGCCTCTTTTTTCCCCTTATTCAAGATAAACTCCTGTTTTTCTGTCTTCTGTATTCCCATCTTTCTCTGTTTCTTTTTTTGCTTAAAGGATCCCAGAGGATAAGTGACAGCGAGATCTCAGACTACGACTGTGAAGATGGTGTTGGGGTAATAACAGGTATACTAAGGTCCTAGACTTAATAATGAATGAGAACTAATGAGACTGACGGAAGGTGACAGATGATTTTTAATGCTATTAATTTGACACCTGAATTTCTCTTTATTACCACGCGTCACGCTGCACATATTGAATCCATCAAACCCTTGCTAGACTGTGTACAAGTAACATTTTATCACACTATATTAGCACGGTGAAATGCTGCAGCCCATCAGCAGGAGCCGCACAGTGAGTGGGTACTGAGCTTTTGTCTGCCTCTGCACTGCTCGATGCTGTTGTGCCGTACTCACTGAAGCTCCAGCAGCACGCCCACGCTGCACATCAGAAAAAGGAGAGGCAGGGCTGTCACCAGTCAGAGAAAAGACGGAATTAAATCAAATTTTGCCCACATGAAATACTATAATACCCTGAAGAACATGGCACTGACATAGTCTGTTTTTTGTCTTTATTTGAAGACCACAAGCCCACAGTTTAGCCGGCCGTAGCTACCAGCCCAGTTACTGTCGGACAGAGAGAGAAGGGCAGAGCATGAGCCTGGGCTTGCTGGTGATACCGTAGCTGAGGGAAATCCTCTTCCAGCCTCTTTAACATTCCCATCAGCCCCTCACTGCCTCGCCACGGCAGTCCCCTAAACTTCATTCAGAATGCAGGGAATGCCCCTTCGCTTGGCTCTGGTCGTATATCCTATTTACTCAGGCTCCACCAAACCTCAGTTTATCCTGCAGTGTTTGCATCAAAGTGCTGACGCTGTTATTTTCCAGTTGAAGAAAACTATGTTTTCAGTGCATTTAATTTTACGGTACACCAAGCACTGGGTCTCTAATTGACGGGTGGAAACAGTGCGGCAGGCATTTTGAGAAGTGAAGTGCATATTAGTAATTAATGCACAGGTTGTGCTTACGTGTTACTGTCATTCGACGAATAGATGCTGTTGTCATTTTTATGCAACTGAATTGTGGAAGTAAACTCATATTTTTTAACATTGCCACGTTACATTTAATCTTGCTTCGCCCGCTGCTTCCACAGTGACGCAGCACCAATCGTCTTCTTGTTAAAACCGGGGAATGGTCAGGAAAGTCTCTCCTCTTTATATGTGCTTTACAAGCAACGTGTCAACAGGAAGAATAGTTGAATTTGGCTCTGCGTGGAGGCTGATTGCTCTGCTCTGTGGGAGCTACCGTTGAGAAACAGCTGATTAAATGTTTGTAACATTTTAGAATAGATTTCGTTTCTTTTCCCTTCAAAAAGAAAATCGGACCGTATTAATGTCAGACTTCCCTAAGTTAAGGTCAACATTTCTTAATGATTACCTCAAAATATTCCTGCCTTATCATCTTTTCCAACTTTCAGTTTAGGGTTTTCTTTAACTCATTTTAATGTGCTACACACTCTATTGAATATCAATCATCTTTAGACCACTAAGCGCTGGACGCGACCATGGCTGCTAGCCATGTCTGATTACCGGTTAATGAACTCTTTCAAGTTCAGTGGACTAATCAGCTGTGCAGAGAAAATTCATTATAATGTCTCCGATTTTCTAAAGGGTATTTTCATGTTTAATGCACTCCGTTAACACAGCACATGAATTGCACCTCGTTCTCATTTTTTGCAATGTAGAGACTCAGCATTATGAAAATAAAGAGTCTATCACCTGTGCAGAACTACATTTACAAAAGTATAACTTTAGGCAACTTTGATATTTTATTTAATTTAAGTTATTGTTATTATTGTTAATATTACCAGTCATCATTTTTCATTACTAAGGGTTTAACTTACAGAGAAACATCAAAGCTCATCTAGCTTCATTAAAGTTAAATCGCACACAATTTGTTTTGTATAAATAAAATAAAATCACACTGTGGTGTCATAGAAATAAGAAAGCACCCTCTCTCTCTCTTGATCTTATCCGTCCTCCCTTTTTTTCCATCCACGCTTGACTACACAGACTACCGGCCGAACGGCAGAGACTTCCAGAGCTCCACGTTGTCTGTCCCTGAGCAGGTGATGTCATCTAACCACTGCTCACGGTCAGCCGATATAAACAGGGCAAGATCGCGCTCTCCCAGTGTGCCCCCACCATCCAGGTAACTCATCCTTAGCACACCACTGGACTGAGCCGTAACACTGGGATGTACACACTTGTTTTGCTGTTTACTGTGGGTTATGTAATTATCATGCACAGAATTTTATACCATTGTTGATGTAAGATGTCTTTTAAGTCCACAAAATTGTACATATGTAGAGAAACGCAGGTTTGGCTGAAAACATTATTACATTATTTAAGGTTTCTCAAAAAATAAGAAACTAGAACTTGGTCATCGGTTTGGTGCTGCTGCATTCATAATTTGAAAATGCTCGATCCGACTTGCCTTCGCATTTGTAGTCGTGTAGTTCTTGAGTTACTCTGCAGTGCCTCAATTTAACATGAGGCGACATGCCTCTTGCCCAGTAGGGGCAGAGTGTGGTGTGTGAAGTACATGAGAGGTGATCCAGTCCACTTCTGTCACACAGCAGAAGTCTGGACCCAGCCTTTGACCTTAGGCCCTCTCAGTACAACTCCTTCAGTAGAGAGGACCCTCACAGTGTGTCTGAAGATAACTACTCACCTGACAGGTACACACAGAGTGTCTGGCTCTCACCCGGGTACAGTAGGGGCATGCACATATAGACGCATGCTGAAAAGCACCGGTGAAGGATGCGTCGGTGTGCGAGGAGGTGTTTTTGCACGTGGCCAGTTCTGTTATATGTGATACCATTTGCCTTAAACTCTCTGGAAACTAATGTGTGTCTGCTCTCATTTTTCTAATGTCTTGTGCTTTTTTAAGAGCAACCTTTTCTATTCCTTTAAAAAAGTTTGGCCCACTACTTTTTATCAGATATGGTGGCGCGGGTTCCCTTTGCAGTACGCTGACACATACATACATAATGTGTTACTTCAAACTTTCAAAATAAGCAGGATTATTATTATGCAGTAATAAACGTCAAGGAAATGTTTTGTGCCAATGCTGAAAAATATTACTTACAATACACAGTGTTTGCATGTATCTCTCTATCTTTATGGGGAAGGTGGTCAAGGGAAAGTGGTCAGTTACCCTTCATCAGCACTTATTTTCTGTGAGGGTTGGAAAACGTTGCTGCAAGTGTCCAATCACAGCCTTGGCAATGCCAGGCCACAGCTACTTTCCTCTGTCCAATTAACTTTATTTGATATTTCTAAGGCTTGGCCTAACGTAAATCAGTGTCAGACCCTGAAAATGCACTTATCGAGAGTGTCTGGGACAGTTCTCGTTTGAATGTATTTCAGTTGCTTTAATCAAAAGCGTCCAGTTATTTATTGAAAACATTTGAAAAGTGACACAGGAAATGAGTCATGGAAATTTGGGATTTGTCCCAGAACTCCCACAATATTGCAAACATCCTCTGGAATCTGCACAGCTTTTTCGTGGGACTGGTAAATTGTGTCGTGCAGTGTTTTTGAAGACACCTCATGTCACGTGTAGATGTCAGGATTTGTGCTGCTCTGTTCTTTACCGTGTGAATGCTGCTAGTATGTTGGTGCACCACTCTCATCTGTGTCCGTGTGGTAAAGCTGGGGAAGTTGTCTCCTCACAATGCTTCTTCCCAGACTTTCCTCTCTGAAACTGTCGAAACAACCTCTCGTATGAGCTTTCTCAGTCTCTTTACATCCTATTAGAGAAATCTCATTCTCACTCCTCCATCTGTCTGCCCGTGACTCTCCAGTTCTCTCTCTCTCTCTCCTTTTCTCCCCCTCGTCCTCCTCTGCTTCTTCCTCAGTGCCATCTTAGATCCATCTCTGTCTTTTCTCCTTCCTCCATGTGGTTGCAGCCATTTTCTCACCCTACCTCGAACCAGACACACTCAGCCTATTGATGATCCTCAGACGGACTCCAGGTAGATTTTTACCTGAGCTTGCATGAAGCCACATCTCTCTCACCCCCACATTTAACCTCCTCCAGCACCCTAACCCTCTCTTTTTGTGGAAACCTTTTCTTTGGTTGTTGAACACATGGCGCTGACTATGGGATGTTTAGTCTTATTAAGTGACTACCATCATTGGAGGAACTTCATATAAGCATCCACTCCATAAAAACGGCCCATTGTCAGTGCCATCGCTGTTGAAGTGTTGTATATATATTTCTTCTGCAGAAGAAGATTACATGTATACATAACGTGTGTGGCCTCTCAGCTCTACACTATATAAAGAAACCATGTGATTCTTTGACTGTACACTCCATCTGTTATCAGCATTGCTCACGCTCTCTTTTCACCATATCATTATCAAGTCATTCTGCTCCTAACCATGTGAGTAAGTGTGATTCCAGTGATCAAATTTCTTTCTCACCTAAAGAGTGACTATAGCAATACTGAAAATGGATGTATTCTATGGTGTTGAAGTGTTGTCCAGCAGAGGTGCTTATGGCGATATATTCATTACACTTCTATTTATATATAACAACTCTAGATTTGACCACAGGCAAAAGAATTCAGAACTGTACTGCAACTTCCTTTTGCAGGTTGATTTCTTTCTGTTACCTCCCCTTGTGGTGAAACAAAGGTACATGTTGACTAGTTATGATATTTTTTCGCCAGCCGCAACCATCGCGTGTACCCGATCTGCAGAGAGGAAGCAGTCAGGTTACTGCGGTCCACTAGGATGGCCCGCGCCTATTCAGAGGGTGCCTACTCCTCCAGCTATGACTACGAGAGGTATTGACATGCACTGCCGCTGCATCTGTGCATCCGTCATCCTGTGGTCTCCTCGAGCTGTCCCTCGTTCGTCTTTTTTTTTATTTATCCGTGGTCATATATGTGATGACAGAAAATGATATCCTGTCTGATATCGCTTTCTGTTAAGGGGTCATCACAGCTCTGACGTCGTGGAGATGTACAGTAATTGTACACACCTGCCTTTGTACTGTACAGTATGTTGAGGCACAGAGCTTTTTGTGTTGCTGATGTCAGCTGTATGTATGCTGGCTGTCGAGTGAAGTGCTGGTAAGCACCTTACTGTTTCTATGTCGAGTCTTTGTTTATGTACCCATGCACATTATACCAACAGCAATATGTTGATCAATAGTGTGTGTGTGTGACTTCTTTTTTACCTGTGCAGTGGCATCTCTGATGCATTGCTCTGGGTTGCACAGTAGCTTTGCAAATTCTGTGTTTGACCTGTGTCCTCCGGTGTCTGGCCTGAGTTGGTTGCTGAGCTGTTCTGAGCATCCATAGAAAGGCCTGTTGACACCCATCCATACCGAGGACCCACGTCAGCATCCCGATAGGGGACAAGCAACTAAGAGCATTAGTGGAGTCTGAACGTTTAGCAAGTGTCTGAGTTTAGGTGATTTCCCACTGGAACATGAGAAAATCTTTTTTATGGGTTTTTGAGACATAGCTTATGTTTCGCATTTTCTAAACACAGAAAAGCGCTTGAATCACGAGCAGTATTATATCAAATTGCACTATCGTAAGTGTATGTCGTGGCCACATGTGATGTGTGATTTGAATCAGGCATAGACTTTACATTACCTGTGAATGAGAGAGGAACTTACGTCACAGTAAAGTCACTGTAGATAAACACTGTTTCTTAAGATTGCTGTCTGATGAGGCTTATTCTGCTGATGATGAGGAAACACGTAGGCGAAACATAGAGTAGGAAGAAGTAATAATGTTTTATTTAAGTAAATACTTTATTTATTTAGCATCTTTTTTGCCTTTGTTTTGGTCTTTGCCACATCAGTGAAACTTCCTCTACTGGACAATTTTTCATACTGCAAAAGGCAACAGACACTACAAGACAAGGATTGATTCAGTAATTCAAATTCAAACGATTAAGGCGACTCTGAAGTCAAAGTTTTCTTTCTCCACATTCACAGCAAGTCAACAGCAAATATTTGAAATGTTTGAAATAAGTCTTATGGTGTCTATCAGCTTTGTTAGAAGGGGCACTCTCAAACCGGTACGACAGACATGTTAAGGCCTGTCGGTTTTAAAAGCTGTGTGCATGCTTTGTACTAAATATTTCCCCTCACTGTTTCATGAAAATGTTTTTCTCTCTTTATTCTGCTCACACTGGTTTTTCAAACTGTACCTGCAGCTCTTCAGATCAACGGGTTTTGCCTTCATCTTCACTGTGCCAAATATATAAATGCTGGACATATTTTTACTTAAATAATATAGGATATTTAACAAACCACACTCAATGGAAACACACACTTGACCTTTCCCTCACACTCACCCCACCTTAAATACACTGCAAGTGAACACACACCCATCACGTATTGATCCCTGCAAGTTGTACACATTGTGAGAAAGAGTTCTGAGGGTGTAGCAGATTTCTCTGCTCTCCATACTGGCCACCCTGCAAGCACACTGCCCCCGCCCTGCTGGGGTTCCACTGAGCACCTGCTTATCTCTCAATGACCTCTGTAGGAACCATGGAGCCATGGATAGGCACGAGTATCACAGCAGGTCCCGCTCTGCAGACCAGCGGCCCACTATAGAGCGTCCCACGTCCCGCTCACGCTCCACTGAACGTCCCCACGACTCTTCGCTCATGAGGTCCATGCCGTCTCTGCCATCTGGGAGGTCCGCCCCCCCCTCACCTGCCTTGACGAGGTGTGACCCAGATCGGAGATGCTAATAAGTTTACCACAGAAGCAGACTGGAATTTTAGTCGTACAGTCATTTCCCCGAAAAGCTACAGCTACTCTGGAGGGAGAAACCATTTAAACATCGATAAGTAGAGGCGTGTGACTGTCCGAGGAAAGCCTGAATATGCTGTATACTGTAGACATAGATATATGTAGTAAATTCCAGTGACATGACTATGTTTGGCTTCGTTTAGTGACTACATGATCCTGTCGTCATTTTAAATCCATCATTTAGTATCATTCTTATCTATCTAGTAACCTCTCACACTGAATTTACCTCGGCCAGCCTCATTTCTGCCGCCAGAGCAGCTATTGCTTTGCTATAAACATCTCCGTGACTAAAACCTTTGTACGACTAAACCAAACCCAGTCCAGCGAGCTCGCACCCAGCCCGAGCTTGACTAACCGAATGTAGCCAGAAAACCCACATCACTGCCACCAACCTCCCACCTTCCCAGAACCCTGCTCCCCTGCCTCGCCTCGCCTCACCTCGCCTCGCTTCGCCTCACCTCACGTCACCTCACCCACCTCCCCCCTCACAAATGATCCACCACCCACCTACCTACTTTCTGTTTTGTCCCCAAAAGAACTGGCGCTGTATTTTCTTTACACATGTCCCAGGCACGACAACCCTGACATCGTAGACAGCGTTCTGACTTGTTTTCATTTGGAACACACTGCTCATACATTTGCGTGAGTATAGCAGTGATGGGACAACTTTTTGTTTATTTGGATTTCATTACTAGCATCAACTGATGCCGATTATTCGGTGATGACATCCTGTTTTTTTGGGGGGGGGACGGTCTGAATGCATGGTCACACTGGTCTGTTGTTTCTGCATTGAACTCTTCTCTCTTTGCAGCTTGACGAGTCAACTGTACATGCAGTTCACACCCGGCATATTTTCTTGCAGCTCAGCTCCCTACAGTTGATGTGTCCCTCCACTCTCATGCCATGTGCCAAACATCACTGCTGTGTCCATTGGTTTTATATTTGGAGATACCTCATGCATTAGGTTCATCGGTTTTTAGGTTATCACGGTCTGGTTGAGACTGTTACTTAGGGTTGTATCCAAACAAATATACATTACACTGAATGGGAAATAAACGAGGTTATTCTAGGTAAATAGATCCTATATTTTTCTTTTAGTCTGTTGCCGACGTCTTTGTAAGCAAATGTATTTTCATCTAAACGTTTTCTTTACATTCTTCACACTATGATGTGGATGAAGAATCAACTCGTGCCCTAATTAATGTCTCACCCGTGTCCCACCTGTGTCCACTACCTTTTGTCGCATAGGGCACATCCTCGGAGTGGATCAGTCCAGACCAGTCCTACTAGTACGCCCATGTCAAGTAGGCGAGGACGGCAACTACCACAGCTTCCACCCACTGGGAAGGACAGAAGTAAGTCACTTGGTTTCTCTTACGGGGTTGTTGTCCATACAGAGTCTTATATTTTGAGTGATAATGAAGCAGTTTATGTTTTGGTGGGCCAACATTTTGGACAGAGCTGCAGGTTTTACAGCAGTTGCTGACTCTTAGACTTGCAGGGAGTCTTAAAGTTGAGCAGTATCTTAATTTTTCAGTATACGCTACATAATATATAGTATAAGCAGGGGTTGTTCTTTGTTGTATGTTTCATTGGTGTTCACATTTGCCTTCCACCCATAACATCTCTACTCGGTTCCTTTTCCATTTCTCTCTCAGAAGATGGAGACGAAGGAACAGAGCCTTGTGAAGGTCTGTACCTCAATGTGCCGGTTTAGTCTTTCAGACTGGGAGTGCTGCTTGAGACGCACCTTACTCTGAAGACCAAAACCTAATCTGCAACAGCTTGTGGCTGGGTTCAGTGGAGGCTGTGCTTGTTCAGTGCTCGTTGGACCCTACCTCTGTTGCAGTTATGTTAAACGTACAGTCGAGATGTCCCATGCCGTTGTGTTGTACTTACCCGTGGGTCTGTCTGGAGCTTCCTTGTGTCATTTGTTTTGACTGATTCTGTGGATGCTGTCCTTATTTGTCTGGGAGTCGTGGACTTATTTGAACTGTTTGGACTGCTGAGATACATGACCAAGGATAAATATATGCCTCACCGCCCGTATTTCTTGGGCTTGTTTGAATGTGGCACATAAGCCTGAACTTTTACGCGTCACAGCGTGATAGTGTTTCTGTTCCTCAGCACTCCTTAATCAAACCTTATGTGTTGTGGTTACTTGGGATGAGTGCCGGTGATGAAAGCAACGGTGGTGTGTGTATTCAAATCAGGTTCTGATTGTCGTAGCTTTGCATTGATTGGAGGGAATGACTGGAGAGGTGGAGAGAAGATCAGGCAGTTGTGGAAAACCTGTCACAGCACTTGCAGTGCTGTTTCATCATGGTCAGAGTCCATGAGGGCTTTCGCAGTCTTTAGTTCTGCTTTCTCCTTCTTTCTTTCGACAGCCTCCCTTTCTATCCTTCTTTCTCACTGCTGTTCCTCTCGGGAGAGTGCGAGTGTGTGCGTGTGTGTGTGTGTGTGTGTGTGTGTGGTTGGGGGGTATTGATCTGACCTTGTGCTGCATCTCCCACAGAGATCAGCTTATGTAATGCAATAGTGGGTGTGTATGCAACCTGTACGGAGTGAATCCATTTTATTGTCGTATGCTTATTACAGAGAAGCGCTGGACTTTTAATAAACCTCGCCGCCTTTTTGTCTTGTGTCCGAAGTTTAGCCGCTCATCATCCCTGCACGTACCTAACTGCCTTGTGTGTTATCTGTTTATGTGTGGCAACACCTAAGAGGGAGGAGGGAAGGAGCTCGGGGCACCTGAAGCTCAGAATGACCATCCAGGTGTGTCTATTACTACAGAAACAACGCGGGTCTGCGTTGAGCAATCTGCTGTTTTCTCTTCTTCCTTTTAAGGATGCGATGCTGCTTGATCCTGTGTGTACACTTATCCACAGACTTGAATGAATGGCCAGACTGTTGGAAGACACAGCTCCCACTTCCTAGTTTCCCATCTGTTTATGCGGTTTGATTCTGTCCTCTGACTGCGTGCTGCTATTACTCCGACACTCATTCATAGCTGTAGTACTGGCTCACTTAGTGGATATCATGTAAGCTCAGAAAATAAAGGCCACTTTGTTTTTGAATTGTCTGTATTCAGTGTGCTACGAATTATCTTCTGAAGGCCAAATGATAGGATGAACAATAACAAATGTATCGTGCAATCGAACACACTTTTCTATGCAAACTACTGTGTGTCGGCTCTTCGGATAACTGTGTGTTCGTGTGAAGAACATTTCCGTATGAACCGTATGAGCTGCGAAATCCATGTGAAATTACTGTACTGTGGGGTTCAGATTGCCATATTTCACAAGCCTCCATCTGTCTCTCTAGCAGCAGACTGTGAGGAAAAACCCCAAGGCCCACCGGTAAATGGGAGGAAAGGCAAGTCCTCTGAATAGTGTGGTTGTGTGATTTTTTTGCTGTGTCGGTTTTCTTGGCCAACACAAGTTGTTCCTTTGTGACATTCACTAGTATTCGTGATTCTCTATCCTTGACTGCTCTGAATTACTACATTTAAATGGTGCTTCAAACTTTCCTCATATACTATATTTTCTGAGTGAGAAAGTCGGAGACTTGATTAACATCCTTGTGCTTCTCTGATCTGCGTTCTACTTTTTTAGAATATGCATCCATTCTGATTTAAAAAAAAATATTAGTTTGTTTATCCCTTCAATTAGACATGTGTTTGCTGAACACAGAAATACATACTGTAAACAGTACGGTCGGTCATGCATAACTCGTGTTGAAGGAACGTGTATTTTAGAAGGTACAATTATTTTGAAGGTATTTTTAGAAGAGCTGCCCTGTTTTTATGTAGAACCTTAGAGACTGTTACCTCTGTTGGCCAGTAGATGGTGCAAAGTTCATTATCTTTCAGGAGCTGTCCATGATTTCAGCGCTGAAGTAAGCTGTTACTATCATCTGCTAAATACAGTTTATACACAATGAGTTAAATATCTAAATAGACGTTTGAGGGGATTGAAAAGTATTTTTTTAAATAAAATACATTTTACTATTTCTGCACTGCATTCTGTTCTTGGTGCTACAAACATCTTTCTTGATAAAGGTCAAGGTCTTTCAAAATGCTTCAGTGTCCAAACCAGTTGGGGTGTGTATGTGTCTTACTATAGAGGTGACTTGGGAGGACCAGCAGCGAGGGCTGAATGGCTCTTTGTCTGATGGAGGGACACAGCCTCACCCCTCCCTCAATGATCCAGGTTGGTTGGTGTGGGTGTGGATTTCAGTGTTTCACTTTGACGTGTTGAGTGTGGGGTGTTAGACGTAGATTTAGAGTCCATGACCAATAAACAACTTATTTAATGTCTCAGCAGGCAGTTTGGGTAGATAATATGTAAGTGCATGAGATTCGTTGTTTGTTGTTCATGAGCTCAAATAGAAGTGTGCATCTTCAAAGTCAACAGACTATTCTACCAAAGCTTGTTCTTTTTGTGCAGTGTGCTCCACAGTTTGTGTGGATTATAACCTGACTGAAGGGAGACCTGGACAGTGTGCAGTAGATGTGGGATGGTAGAAATGATGAGTCCAGTGTGTGACAGGCCCAGCAGGCTTATTTAAACACGCCCAGGTCTACCTCTAGGTAGCATCCAGTGTAGCTCTGCCTCTTCCTCCTTTGTGTGGCGTTTCTGGAGGGCTGATGTGTAGGTCATTAAAAATTACGAATGCCGCCTCACAGCATCATACTTTGAACACTCTGCTCTGATGTCGCGAGTCCGATGAGATGCCCCGCAGTTCTAGAGAAACAAAATGTGTTGCTAACAGTGTCTCGCGGTGGCACGTTTGGAGTGTTGGCTTAATGTGCTTCATCACCTCCCTTTTCAATGAATCCTGATTAAGAATGAGTTTACCTGCTATGCTACTTGCTGACCTGCTGTCCCCACATGATCTGATCTGCTGTGGTGATATTGTTAACTGTTAAAGAGGAAAAACAGTGCAGAAGTAGTCTGTAATGAGCATAGTACTGTGTCTCAACCTCTCAAACATATTTATTTTGTTACTGTGACTCATGGACATTAGCAGCGTTAAGTCACCCATATCCACATAGTTTTACAGTGATTGCTCCCAGAGTATCTGTGAAGGTTCATCCAGGTCATGGTTATCTAAAAGGTCTTGACGACGTTTCACCTTCTATTCCAGAGGGCTTTCTTTAGTCTGACTGACTGGTGTGAGGCGCAGGTGTATAAACCCTGTGGAGCCCTCAGGTTGGTGACTGGTGCTCACCTGTGGATTGTCCTTCCCTCTGGTGTTCACGCATGGTTATATGACCACCTGGGCCAGAGTGTGAACTACCGTGGAACTTCCCGGGTATCGTTGAGTTAACGTAAGTGGGTGACAGCTTTTCTGATACCCCTGCGACATAGGGAATGACAACACTCTTACGTTTTGTTATTCGATCTTGGATTTCACAAAAGCCCTGTTAGGATATTTACATGTTGTAAGTGACTCCATTCTTCAGCCTTTCCCTCTGCACTAGTGGGAATCTTTTCTGCCCGATGGTGTAGGGTTCTGATTACTCCCAGTTTGTGTTCCAGAGGGTGGTGAGAGTCAAACAGTACTGATCTGTGGACGTAGGTTTCCTGTACACTCAGATGTTGAGACGCTGTGTACTGTGTGTTGTTCCATGAGATTCACTGGCGCTGTGGGTTGATACAGTGAGACCCACCAACAGCCTCGTCTTATTTTGTTAAGATTCGTCTGTACAGGTTAAACATTTGATGATAGTAGAGATACAAAATCATTGCACAAAGAATGCATCTCCATTGGTTTAAAAAGGTCGTCTTCTCTTTGGTTTGAACGCGACATCCAGTGAAGCTGTCACAAAATTGTTGCATGTTCCCCGGTAATAAATACTAATCAATACAGTATTTCTGACCATCTCAAATCATAACACTACAACATTTTCAATATTTTCCGTCACCACTAGATGACACAGTACACATGTATGATGTGCTGGTGCTTTGGCGGCTGTGTTGAGTAAGGCACCAGAGACTTTTCCACACTAACGTATTCCAGCGCTTCACTCCCTCCTGTAGCTCCGGATATATTAAAGCCTTATCCAGATGACCTACATGATGCAGTTCAAGTAGGAGGGAAAAATATGCTGCTCTCTCGATTATCATTTGACTCCGTAATTAGGTGATGGTAACGGCCACGCTGAGAAGAAAGCTGGCGAGGCAGATGTCTCACATTGTCTTCGTATCCATGTGACTCATTCACCCTAATGGATTACTAATTGGGCTAAATGCTAATTATTTGTTGGGTCAATGAAAATTCAATCTGATCTCAGTGGGCTTTTGTGACCCTCAGCTGTCAGTGTTGGTTTTCGACTGTAGATGCACTCTATGGGGGAGACCTGACAAGCAGCATGACCCCCAAGGAGGCTATGGACACCACTTATAGCAATATTAAATCCTCAGTCTGAGAGGATGTGAGTGCAGTTGAGCTTTACGCAGGATCAAAGCACATATGGGGATCTCTCGATTACTGATAGAGACAGTAAAGCACAGAACATCAGGTTCTACTATTACTATTACTGTCTGTGTCGGTAAAAGAGCAGGGCAGAACCTTCAGTGATGAAACATAATGTAGCTGGTGCCTCTGTGTGTGTGTGTGTGTGTGGGGGGGGGTTGTTGCATTAGCACCCTCGCTGCGTTGGTATTTCTGCTAACTGTCCCAGTGGTGGATGACTGATGTCAGGTAGTCGGCTCTCTTTTGTGTGCTCGCAGCCCTGTGCTTTCAGTTTGTGTTCTTTTGTTTTCCTTTTCCTTCCTTTATGTTATATTTCAGGCTATCTCCCCACAGTTACCCCATGCAGACTCAAGTGACATCCACTTCTCCCTCCCTCCTATCCTTCCCCATCTCCCCTCCTGTCCTCAGAGGTCTCCTGTTTCTCTCTGGTTCGGTACATTAACATCTCTTTCCTTTTTCAGCTCTTTTTCCTTTAAAGCACAGAACCCCATCTTCCCAACCTCTTCTCCTCTCTAATAACTTGACTCTTAGTTTCCACCTCAGCCTTCCCCTGCCCAGAACTCTTGCTCTATTTTGAACTCTTCTCGTGCCCATGGTGGAGTTTGTGTGTTCTTGGTGTACTCTATGATTTTGTAGGTGTTTCCTGTGGTTGTTGTTTTGTCATTGTCCTGTCGTCGTGTTGTTCTGTTGTGTTCCCCTCCCTCATGACACCTCATCCTCCGTTACCTCACTCTGACCCTGCAAACCTGGCACACTGGGTGATCATGGTGATGGCGTCGCCCCCCTTCGACCCGTCCTCTCCTCCTCTGTTTCCCCCCTTTGCCCTTTGTGCATCCTCTCACATCCATCTCCCTCTCCTCTGTGTCTGTCCATTCTGTGATGTGATCTCAGAAGACACGGATGCACCAAGTTGGACGAACTCAGGTGTGTCCCTTCTTCTTCTTCCTCCTCTTCCCCTTCTTCCTTTTCTGACTTCTTCTACTTTTATTCACTCTGTGTGCCTTCCTGGCTAGACCCCCGCACCCACCCATCCTCATCTCATGTTTAATTTTTTTCCTGCTTCACTTGCCTCGATTCTCTTGTTTTTGCGCTGGTTGTTTAGTGGAAGATGCTTCCAGCTGCTCGTGTGCGCTTACAGGTCACAGACGCATGGCTATGGTCATTTCTTTGATGCAGGACCTGTAACGCTTCATAAACAAAATATGTTCAAGTGATTCTGAATGCTATTGAAGCTTCATTCTTCAACATGAAGCGCCGATTAAAGACGAAGCGCAGTCAGAAACGAATGTATTTACTACCGCACATTCACAATTAAATGAAACAATGGAATTAATGAGCTGACATTTACAGCGTGCAACAGGTTTCACACATACCCAGAGTGCTCTGTGCTGCGAGGTTACCGGGCAACGTTTACAGACACGCAAGAAAAAAAAGATGTTACATGTTACAGCACTTAAAAGTCTTTATTCGGCTGGAGGTGTCAAAGCTCGATGACAGCCCCTCAAAGTCTCACACGTAACCCCAAGATACATTTTGGACCATGAGTGTAGTAAAAAAACATTATTAGTATTAGATCTTTAATCACATGTTGCTCAGGCACATTCTTTTAGGCACAAACAGGGGTCTGGGTCTAAAAGTCCTGAATGTTCCTTCACTGCTCATCTATCATGGCTGTGAAGAGTCAAATCAAAGTCAAGCTTTTTAAAAGTAGCTCACCGTCATTGTTTCTTTTAAAACGGACACCGTGATATGTTCCCAGTATCTACAAGACTCTCTGACTGCACTGGTGGAAAAGCTCAGTTATGTTACATTAAAAGGTTCTAGGTAAAGAGAAGTTGCAAAACAATATCTGATATGATGTGACATAACAATCAGTGACCTGGATGTTTCTCACATCAAGTCGCCCCCCCCCCTCTCCCCGTGGGAGTGTGTGGGCTGCGAGATGCTACTGGAGAAGTGTAGAGAAACAATTAACGAGCAGAGAATGAACTCACGTCCTTCTGATGAGAAGAAAATCACCCGCTCTGCCTCACCTATGCAGTCGCTCGCTTGCTCTCAGCTTGGTGTGTTCTTTCTCTCTTTCTTTCTTTTTCCGTGTGTAGCTGTAAGCATATTGTATGTGTGCATGGCCATCACACTGCCGTCATATGACACAAAAGTAGAGACAGAGAGCAAGTGGACAGAGCCAAGGAGCAGGAAAATCACTTGTTGGTGATTAATAATTATTATTGCTGAGAACAGCACACTCGGCAGAATCAACAGACTCTATTTGTTTCTCTATAGTTTCATCAAATATGCTTTTTCTTTTCTTGTTATTATTACCTCCACACAGCAAGGTTAAACCTTAGCATTGATCGTGGTGTGGTGTTTGTATAATACCACAGACGTAAAGTAAAGCCCGGTGCTGTGGCGCTGACAGGGATGTGTTGGTCAGTTAGTCGGATCGTTCAGCAGTATTTGCATTTATTCAGAGTAACATGTAAAATGTGTCCCACTGTGGTCAGAGGTAGCACATTTTGTAGCTTGGCTCAGCATTCAAAACTGCCTTATTGTGCAGTAGGCATCACTAGATTTTAGTGATTGACTCTACAGCAGCTTAGTGACCAGTTAGTTACCTGAGCTTGGGACTGGAACAGGTGGTTACACCCGACGCGCTATAAGATGTGCTAAAGCTCGACGTTACCAGTCAGCATTTTGTGTTTGTGCCTTTGTTTCTTTGAAAATACAGACCATTCTGCTTTTTCCCCATTAGACCTGTCTTTGTCATAGCTCATGGCTCATAGCTCAGCAGAAGCTTGTCTCTCACCATAACAGTGCGTTTTTCCATCAGGCTCGTTGCATTTTATCAGCCAGCATCTAACTGTCTCCCGTCTCTGTCCTCAGGTATGGATATGGACGAGAGGACCCGACAAATGACACTGAAGATAAACAAGTACAAGCAAAGCGCCGGCTCCGACTCCAGGCTAGAGCAGGACTACCACAAAGTAAAAACAACCCTCAAAAATGATTTTGTTCCCTTTTATAGTCCAGACTCACTGAGTAAATCGTACCTACAGCGTTGTGTGTGCGTGTGTTTGCACTGTGCATAGGCCATATGGCCCACTAAAAGCAGTCGAGCATGTGCACATATGAACATCATGTTTGCACAGTGTACATATGCACACAGACACAGACAGACTGTGGCGAAATCTGCGTAACTTGTTTTCAAACCCAATTCAAAGGTTTAAAAAACTGTTACACAAGTTCACCTTAGTTTTAAAGGGTCAGTTCAACCACATTACAACAGCTAAAACTAAACTCATAAAGTTGTGTATGTGCATATCTCCATGCAAATTATCATCACAACAATTAATGTCCTCAGTAAGCTCTGGAGTAACTTACATCAAGAAAGAAAAATCTTGACACATAAACAAACTGTCTAAGTCTGCATGACTAGATAGAACTACAGCGAGAGCCTGTCTATTCTCTTCGTCATTTGGGTGGGCGGAGCCTTTAATCCTGTCTCGTAAATGAACGGAATGTGACCGTGAGCGTGTGCAGGGTTTCATGTGTTGAATACTCTGTACTCTGAACATGTACAGAGAGCTCGGCCCGAGCCCGGTGTCTCTCTGCAGTCTGCCGCAAGATGTAAAGGACAAAGCCTGTCTGCCCAGGTTAAAGCCAGGGCTGTGAAAGAATAGTGTTTGTTAGGGGTCTATAAAAAGTAAAGTAATACTACCAAGAAAAGTCCTGTGATAAAACATTATCAAAATCTATCTGCACATTTTCCTATAGTCTTAAAATCTTTTCGTAAGAGCTGTGTGGATAAAAAGGACAACTGCTCAGATGATAGGTTTAAATAATCATCTGTTTTTAATGTGATTTCTGAAGCTGTGGCTGAATATCTCAAAGCCTCAAACTAACTTTACACAGTATTTTACCCAACAAAATAACCTCTATTCTTTCTGCCAGTACAACGTTTGTACTGGGAAACCCTACATTGCCATACATTACCATAATATTAACCCCTCTTCATGTTGTGTTTGTCCTCTCTGCAGCGTTCAGGCAGAGACAACCTGTCAGCAAAGTCTTCGGACAGCGATGTAAGCGACGTGTCCGCTGTGTCGAGAACCAGTAGTGCCTCTCGGTTCAGCAGCACGAGCTACATGTCTGTCCAGTCAGAAAGGCCGCAAGGAAACCGCAAGATCCGGTAGGCTGATGTCCGCATCGGGGAGCTTCTGTCTCATTCTTTAAACTCCATCAAGCTCGAGTTGTCAGGCATGGACACATCTCCCTCAGCCATGAGCAGTCTTTGCACATGTGTTACCATGTCCAGACGTTTTCATCTTTGAAACAGTTTGCACCTGGTTAAACGTATCGAAGAAAATGCACCCCTAGTGCTGTGTGCCATTTTCTCACTGTGATGAGTTCAGGTTTGGCTCCGTTTTAGGAGAATCTGGAACCAAATGGTCGAACTCTGTTCTTTCAGGCTGTGGTGTGAAGCTTGTCCATGCCTGGCAATACTCACAGAAACATTAAACACTCTGCATCTCTTTAGATTGTTGCATTAATGGAATCCATTTGCATGGAGCTTCACTGTTCATCCATACTTCAGATTTATTTTAATCAGTCTGCTTTTGATCTTGGCTGCTCTGTGTGTCATAGTTTCGCTTTCTCTTCTAGTTTTTCATGCTTTGTTTGATTGTCTCTCTGCTTTGCATGTGTGGCTGTCTTTGCTTCTGTCTCCATCTTTAGCCTGTTGCGTTCAAGGAGCCAGTCTCTGGAGGGGAATGAGCAGTTAGGAGAGGTGCAAGAGGAGGAGGATGAAGTGGGGAAGAGAGGAGGAGGAGAGGGAGAGAGAAAGGCCACTAACGTGGCAAGATCACAAACGGGGTGTAAGGAATCAGGGGGGGAGGTGGACTTAGAGCACCAGCAGAATTTGGTGGAGAAAGAAGAGGACTTGTACCAGAGGAGTATCTCAGAGACTGACCTCAGGTAACATATGTGTGGCAGCCTCCGTAGACTAACCGTAGACTTGCACTAACAGTGATGTGAGTCGCGCTGGTGTGTGCACATTTACTCTGTGCAAAGCAGAGAGTGGTGGCTGTCCTCCAGTTTTATCCTTGCTAATATTATAACTGTTGCCCTATCCCCCCCTACCCTGTACCAAAACTAAGCTAGAATAGTGTTACTTACCATCACTCACTTTAGTGAGCATAGAAGCAGCTTTAACTTTTCCACAGGCAGCGATGTGACCGTAGTGACACAGGACTGGTTGCAGTGTCAGGGGGGCTTATTGTGAAATCACAGACAGACAGGCTCAGTTCAACAGGAGAGAGTTTTGTTTGTGGGGGCAAAACTTCCAGGTCTACATGGAGAAGAATGAAAGATTTAATGAAATATTCTGACACTAGAACAAACTTCTGTGTCTAATTTTTATGATGACGACCTTCAGCTTGGTTCGATTAAAAAGCTGCTGCACACTAAATTTCTTTCTGGCCTGCTCCTACAAAACCTTTGTAAAGAAAGGATAGAGGGAGTGGAGCCACACACGTGAGGGATGGCAGCAGGTCCTCACCTCTGTAACATCCATTTTCACTCAGCGGCAGGGACATGTCAGTGTAGTACAAAAGCTAAGAGCATTTATTTATTGGTGTATCATGTATACCATGCAGCGGGGGTGGGCAGTGTTGGTCCTCGAGGGCCACTGTCCTGCTTGTTTCCCATCTATCCCTCCTATGCACTGCTGGTTACCTGCAGGTCGCACATGGAAATATCACCTTTAATGTGAGGCTTGTCAAACACTTTGGATCCAACATGTTAGGACTATATTTAACATGGCACTATTTCACCGAGGCCTCGAGAGATACTGAAGAGTGCTGAACTAGCAGATACGAAAAGTATGTCAAGAGCAAATTGGTTTGGAAAAAAGCTCACACTCCAAATACAACGTTTCCACCATTAAATTACATTTACAGGAAGAACTCGGTGCTTCCGACCAATATTAGTTTTTCTCCATGTCTCACATTAAGAGAAAATGTTTGTACAGTCTAATTAAAAAACACACCTCAAATGTCCAGGAGGCCCTGAAATAAATGTAGCTACAGAGATGAATGTTCAGGAAGATCAAGATATCCTGAGACATGCATGCCGTCTTTTTTTACTGTTTGTTCACTGTTTTCTCTGCATTTTTATATGCTGTCTGACTCCTATAATGCACCTGCAGCTCGCCCACCCTAACCTCCTGCATCCCTCTAGCTGCTCATCGACATGCCAAGAGCATCTCTCTTCCTCACTGACACCGCGCTGTACCTCCACCGTCAGTTCACTTTCAGCAAAGTTACTGTCGCCGACTATAATCTGATTAGAGTGAACAATTATTCGATAAAGAAAACATTTCATTTCTCCTGCAACTTTCTTCTTTTAAAGAGCGACTTTGCTGAAAGTGAGCTGGATTATTCCTGCTTTTAATATGCTGCCAGCTCCTGGTCAACCCCAATTCCTTCATGACACCTACAGTATAAATCAAATACATGCCTACATTTCTGCACACGAGTGGAGCCACATGTTAATTCGAGCGTTACAGCTAAAGTGATGTTAGAAGGAAGTCTCAACGTTGGTGAAATAAAACACAACCCAGAATGTTTAGTTTGACATTAACACGTGATACTGTGGAAATAATAAAACTGCTAAAATATTTATAATCAAATGTATTTATACAGCAATATAAGTAAATGTCATTCATCAAAAGAAGTTAAAGAGGTGGTTTCTAAGCAACAGTAAAAATTATGAGCAGTAATTTGATTTCAAAACTACTATGAGGCTCCTCTTTTGTTTTATTTAACTGGTCACGTATAAAGCTCCAAGATATTAACTCTGCCTCACAAGTCACTGCATCAATAAACTAAGAAATACAATTCTGAATTCATACATACATACAAAGGAGAAATTAAATTAATACCACTTTTAGCAACTTATAGACCTTTCAACAAAATATCACTACTGGCTGTAAAAAAAGCTGAAAAGACTGATGGAGTAAATCACAGGAATAATCAGTCGTGTTTAGACGTCGTTCAGACTAATTGCCAGCCAGTTGCTGTATGAAGAATCAGATACTATCTGCTGTGAATGATAAATGGTTCAGTCACTGCCCAGATCATCAATGTGTAAGAGCGATGAAGCTTTGTGCTTCGCCACGGACCTATGACTCATCGAATATATATATTGAGGTCACAGTGTAAAAATACAACTCCTACGCTCAAACGGTTCTGTTCACGTTCGCTTGATGTAGAAACGTTATGGTAGACGCATGCGTTTTTAGCTGTTGCCGTGTTCATTGCTCTCCAGGATGTAAGGAGCTTTTCATCAGCACTTTTAAATCCCCTTTTACCTTTTTTTTCCGTCCTATCCTTCAACATTGTTGCCCAGGTAATGGCTTTTTCATGTGAAAGAAAGCAACAACAGGGCGTGATCACTCCTGAAGACCGCCGTATCACCCACCTCATTCAACAGCCGCTTGTCTAGTGAATGGAAGAAGAGACACTTACTGTACCTCTGCTAAAGATGATAACGCTACAGACTTTAATTAATCACTTCAGTTCTGCTCACTTCAGCCTCTGATGAAAACGTTGACAGGCACGTACGCATGCCGATGCTCTAGCTGCGGGCTTTGTTGCCGTGGAAACCCGTTTTTCTGCCTCACCTGATAAAGCAGTGATGCTTTCTGGGAAAGGCGTGGTGGGTGCAAGTATGGGAGGGCAGGATGCATCTTGCATGACTTTTATATCTTCATACAGCATTGATGATTGTCTGTTTCCTTAGTTTAATAAACACATGTAGCGGTGTTAACACTATGTGATCACATTTACTACTGGCTAAAAGCTGGATGTAAAAAAAGAGATACTAGTTAAACAGTTTAGCTTCATTTGGACTTTAAATAGGCTTTTTTAACCCACGTAGACCTCATCCAGGCTGTAATTAAATGTGTCAACAACAACTACTTAAGACAAAAAACTCCCTGATATTGTTTTGCCTTGGGAACATCTTGGCCTAGATGAAAATGCACGGTGTGCAGTCTGTATGATGAGGAACACTGTGTTCTTTGGGCTGAAGTTGGAAATTAGAAATCCCCAGAGAGTCCCAATTTTCAAAGCAGGCACATTTACACAGTGCGTCTGGCCCGAATGCCAGGACCCGTTCAGAGTATAGATATACATATATTGTATGTAAAGAGAGGAGGTGGGACAGGGACAGCGGGCTACTCTAAATGCATGTGATGCAGTTCCTGCATGTTTAATAAAAGTCACAGTAAAGCCTGTGTTACCAACAACAACCCTACGTATTTCACATTGAGATCCATTCAGTCCATTAATCGGAGAAATGTACCCACCACGTCGATCACTAAATTAGCCCAACGTTTGAATACGATTCCTAGAATAAGACCCAGAAAGTGCTCTTATTTGAATCAATAAAAATGTTTTACTGTATGTTGAGTAAGCTGAATAGGATAGAAGCCTCCATGGACCTCTACAGGCCACCCAATCGTATACAGATAGGAGAGACCAGTGTTTTCTACATTCCAGTCAATGGGATGTAAGAAATACTCATTACTCATCACCAGGTTTGTGCTCACCTTGTGTTCGTCAGAGAATAATAATTTGCCACGGCACCGACGTGCCAGTGTCCCTGACCCAGCTTCTCCGCTGACATTTGATGCAATGAAAGAGTCAACGTGTCACTTTATGTTACGCAGATGAAATGCAGCCTCACCGTGGTGAGAGTGAAAGAGCATATTTTAGAATGTCACCTGTAGCACACCAGCCCCTGGTGATAATGTCTAGACGCTTGAAGTCTGCTTCAAAGCTTATCGGTTGCATTAACTGATCAAAGGCACTAATCCCCCAATAAGCATGCAATATTTATGTATTACAGTAGATCCATACCAGAGTCCACTGGCATATAGGAAAGGCTTCATACTTCACACTGAGGGATGAGGTGTGTGCATTCTTTTAGTCAGCATCTGACTTAATGCACCCCTAGCTGCCACCCAAACAAACAGCAGAAGCTGAGTGTTTAGGGCAGAATTAGGAGTTTGGCTGTGGCTGCACAAAGTGTTCAGTCAGCATTGTGCCCACAGCTGGAAGATTATGGTGCAAATATTCCTAATTATCCAACTGCTGGAGAATGTGAGCCGGGGTCAAGACGCCGGCGCGCCGAGTAGACGTGGACAGGTGGACCGCTGACTCCCCGGCAGTGGTTAACATTGAAATTAGAAGCGTCTCTCACCTTCAGTGTCAAGGTAATGCCATTGTGCTGCCTGCACTTGAAATCCTCTAACAATGTCAGACGTAATCGTTATTATACAATTAACTGATCATTAATCACCGTGGCGCTGCACTCTAATGTCTGATATGAGAGAGGAGGAGGAGGAACTTAATTGGGGTAATTGATGGACTCAATTGTCGAAATGCATTGATTCTCCTCCTGTTTCAGTGAGCGTGTCTCTTCATAAGTTGCCTTCATAAGGCACTTACATGATGGAGGCCAGACACTTTAATTAATGAACAGTTGCCTGAGGGCGCTACATGTAACCCATCCTATTAAGAATACAGAGCTCACAGTACAGGGTGTAATTTGTCTCTTAAAGATAATTTTACTGGCACAGCTAAAATAAGACCTTAATTTGGGCATTGGCCTATTTCCATTCGCACAGGAAGAGCAGGTGATTAATGCCAGACAACTTTCCATTTTTCTCTGACGCTTGCTGCAGACGTACTGAACGTGTTGTCATGACTCGAGGGCAGCGAGGTTCAGTGTTACTTTCTGTTTGCAGGTGTACGTGAACTTTATTCTTCCTATTACATTCACGTTTTATATGCTATAGAGGAAATTAGTAGAAAAAAACAGCTTATACTTCAGCAAGATCCGTTTTCTGAGGCTGTCAGTTGTAGCTTTTTGTCTTCCTCAGAAGATGTTCGTAGCTGTTATGGGAAGAAATTTACATTTCTTCTGATAAGTTTATCATCTTGTGTCAGTGTTGGCTTAAAAGTTAAAGGTGCTGGAACACACGCCTGCAGGCAGGATTCAAAGGCTGCAGGTGGCGGTTATTAGGCGGAAATACACAACAATGTTCCACCATAGCCAGTGGAGAAGATGGCTTCTCTCAATTCACCTAATTGCATCCGCGTTTCCGTCACGTGCAGCTTTTCCCTGCATCTTAGTTGTTCCTACTGGAGAGAAGCGAAATGAGCAAACGTTCTTAAGGAAATGATTGGTCTTTTACTTTGAAGCAGGAGCTGCTTCGGATGACTGAGGCTCAGCTTGAGCAGCTTTGTTCTGTAAACTGTCTCACCATAAGCCACTGTACAGAAATCTCTACAGAATACCTCAACTAACCCAGGCACTCATGCATGTTTAGCGGTGTAGCAGCGAAAAATGTCCCCCCTTAAACAGTTTCCTGCTGTGCTACGTATAAGGATAATGAGCTGTGACACGCATTAAAAAGTCGTCTAACAAGATCACTCCTAACAAAAACAATTAAAAGCATATTTTGAGCTAATCTTAACCAGAATCCTACAGGACCTTTGTCAGGAGAGTCTTCACAGGTCAAAATCACCAAAACCTTCAAAATATAACACACTGATGTCCAGCTGTAGAATATAAAGTATATCCACTTGAACTCACCTATACTGTAAGTCATGAACTCCTGTACCTGAACTGTCCTTTTCTCCTTTTCACCCCACACCTTCATCTCCTGTCCCTTTCCTGTCCTATCCTTGTTCCTCTTCTGTCCTCTCTCCCCGTTTCCTCCTCCCTCGACTCTCCTTTTCGCATCCACCGGCCTCCTGTCTTCTCTGTCCTGTCCTCTGTCTTCCCCTGCCCCCCTGTCAATGGTGGTGGCTGACAGTGACTTTGCATCCAAAATGAAAAACAGACAGATGGGCTCGTCGGGCGGGGTGAACATGGCGAAGAGCACCAGCATCAGCGGTGACATGTGCAACCTGGAGAAGACGGACGGCAGTCAGTCGGACACAGCGGTTGGCACGGTAGGCACTGACGACAAGAAGAGGCGCTCCAGCATTGGTGCCAAAATGCAGGCCATGGTTGGCATGTCGCGCAAGAGCCGGAGCACCTCTCAGCTCAGCCAAACAGGTAGGGCACCCTAACGCGCGAGGAGTGCGCTGCATGCG
>JAUMHF010000008.1:17432907-17473254 GCA_032359275.1 Microctenopoma steveboyesi
TGCGCTGCATGCGTGTTCATATCTGTCCCGTGTCTGGTGTTTCCTGTGCTAACGTTCTGATGCCACTTTCTCTCCAGTTCCTCTTTTCTCCACTTTTTTTTGATCTCTAGGACTTTGGCATGTGCAGGTGAAGACAAGTGCACAACTGTTTCTCACTTTTCTTTTTCTCTTTCTTCTAGGTAACAAGCAGTAAGATTCTTCCCCCTTGCTCTTTATCTACCTCATTTCTTTTCTTTCTTCTTGTGCAACACCGCTGCAGCTGCGTTTTGATGCTGATGCTGATGCTGATTCATTTCCTTTAGGATAATGTGCTGTAGCTGTAACATATTTGTGCCTCACTGACGGGCTCGGTCGCTTGCAGGTCATCCTTCGTCATTTTGTTGTGGTTTTTTCACTGTGGGCATCTGCAGTTGTTTGTTTTTTTCGGCGTGCACGTGAGTGTGTGTGCACGTGCTAGACGCAGACAGATGGAGTGTGTTTCCAGAATGCGGTGCCATTACTTGTGCTCACATTTTCTTTTCAAAAATGCTCGATAACCATTTTAGAGCTGCTGAGCTGCTTTATCTGGTGCCAGGCAGTGTGAAAAGCAGCCAAGCAGGTGGCGTGTGCTGATGTCTCTGGTTGATTGGTGTCTGGGCTGTTCAAGTGAAGGTCAGTCCATCCGTGCACTTCTCTGCAGCCGCGGCTCCAGGTTGCATCGCTAAGCATTCAGTATCCATTCATCTCAACTATTCAGCCTCAAACTAGTCAATAATCACTTATACCCATCAGCACGTTGTGTCCAGATCTGAGTAGACACCCCAGAGGAGGGACGGAGACATGCATGTAGAAAAGGATGTGTGCCGAGGCTGAAACAAGTATGTGCGCTCACGTGGCAGCGAACTGCCCACTGGCTCGTGATTAGACTGGCACATGGGATGCTGCTGTATTTCTGTGGGTTAATCTTTATTATTGACGTCACAACACATTGAAATAGAAAAAATGAGAAGAATAACGGTATTTTTTGTTGCTGAATGACGTTTGGGAACAGACCAGTTATTTTAAGATGCACTTCTAAAAGTTTCACACAGTCAAAAGTGCTAAGTTAGACACACAGGCACAAACACTCTCCCCATACAGACACAGCACTAACCTAGCAGCTTGAATGTCCTCGAGCTATCAATATTTTACTCGGTGCTTCTAAGTGCTTCAGATGAAGTTTGGGAGAGCGTGCGTACATCTGTCTTTCACTATTTGAGCTCTGTATTTGGTCAGCGCACTGGCAGGATGCCCTCTGCCCTACTTTGATGTGCGCTATAGAGGCTCGGCTCATGCTGCAAGGGCGCTTTCAAAGGACGGTCGATTTTAAGAAGCTGCCCGACAGGTTGTGTGCACTGCCAAGTGCTGGTCGGGGTTGGCCAGATCAGCCAAGCAGCACGGCTTTGACTTTGACAAACACAGGTTAGTGAGATGGAAGAGATGTGATCTCAGGTGTCCTCCATGAGAGGTGTGTACACAGTTTGCTGCTCCGGTTTGGACTGCTGCGAACTTAGTCCTCAGTGGAAGACACGTGATTTTTCACAGCAGTTGTTTGTCTGAATAAATGTTTGTCTCATTTCAGTGAGGGATGCTCACTTTGTGCGTGGGCTCATGACAGAACCTCACTCGCGCACAAGGGGGGAGTACAGAGCATCTCCTAACTGAACAGCCAGATGTGTTGAACAGAGATTCACTAGTTCATATTGTTCTGATGAATCATATAGGATAAAGAGGACATGATGTGTTATGGCAGACATGACGTGTAATAAACGAAGCAGAAGAAAACATTTACACTGTTGCCACGAATAGTTTGATTTAGATTATTTAAGAAATAAGTAAATTTAAGTCTTAGTTAAGAGTAATTATGCTCAGTTGTGCCGTCCTAGCAGTACTCTGGTCCACGGTACTTCACATTTTAAGTCCCGCAGAGAAAGTATTTATGCCCCAAAGCGAACTGCTGCTATGCTGTGACTCAGCTAAAACCATACAGTAATACGCAGATGATGTAAGCCTTTTGAAAATCCATTTTCCTGCATTCATCTGCGCATTTCTTCATAGACCTTATTTCCATTAGTTCCAGTGCGTCACAGCATGTTCCCAGGTGGGGAGGCTGTCTGTGAAGTCTATGCAGATGGAAAGGTTGTCAGCTGTGTGTGCTGTATTGACCGGCTTTGCTCGTGTTTCTGTGGGGCTGTGGTGCAGGGTTAGTGAAGTGATTTTTCATTTTACACCCAAATGATGTTGTTCATCTACAGCGTCCATCTACCTCCCTCTCATGCGCACACACACTGAAATCAGAGCATTTTACGTGTGTGTGTTCAAAACCATTTATTTCCACCGTTATTTGTGAAAGGAAACACGCTACCTGTCATGCCTGTAGTGCACATTAGCATGAATATGGATTGTGTGGAATATAAACTGGAATATGAGAATATGCTTCTGAAAACATCATCACCATCACTGTGAGGAGCATTACTGGTGAATACCTCAGCGCGTTATACCTGTCATAATGTGCAGTGTAATGTGCTTCTGGGCGTCGTCTAGCAGCTTTTGGGGTTTTAATGCACAGAGACATTCATCCAGAACTTAATGATGAGTTTGCTTTGCATTGTGCCTTTTTGTGAATTATTTTTTGTGAAAAATTTCTCTTTATCTATATGCATATCAGTAAAAGCTCTTTCTTGCTTTTATTCTTCTACCATTTTACCAACATCATTCTGATGGTCAGTAATCCATTTCAGTAGTTTTAGTTTTGGATGCTGTCGTGTGTGTAAGAGTCCTAATGATGGCCCAGAAACACACTCAGCAGCGAGCTTTACAGCTCAGCACCAGGCTCTGACTATTAGGGCTAAGGAGGCGGACAGTGCTGGAAAGAACGGATATTTGTCCATAATAGGGAGACTGCCTGCGGTGAAGGAGAAGTAAGAAGAAGATGGATCAGAGGGCAGCATTCTGTGTCTGTGGTATAATACATTGTGAGTTAAATCTAGTTTCCTGTTCCCCTGGGGCGGGCCCTTGAGTATTATACCATGTGTCCTACTTTTCTCTACCTGACATGAAAGAAATGCCCTATTTGAACCAGATGTGATGTCAGAACGTGACGTTAACTTGTGAGAGGAAGATTATATTTTATGATCTTTTCCAGGACAGTTGGCAATGATAATGAGAAATAACAGACTTTAAAAGTAACCAGTACACCACCTGTCAAGCCTTTGTTCCAGTTTGATGGGGCGGGAGAAGAGGAGGTTTGACACCTCTCCACCAGGTGTCCTGTTATACAAACTGTATGCAGCTGCAAACTGTATTTTATTAGTAAACCCTTCACTTAGAGTTAGCGGGTTCAGTAACAGAGACAGAACGCATGCCGGTACTAGAAACAACAACGCGTTGACTGTTCCCGTAGTCTCACCGACAGCAGATCCCGACGCAGTTTTGGACCTCCACATTCGTCAGATACACTTTGTATGTGGCAAAATAGCTGAACTCTGAGCTTTCTGCTTAAGTAATTTATCTTCCGTGTTGAGTTGGGTGCCTATCTCAGCAGCTCCTCCGCTAGCTGAGGCTCGCTAATTAATGTCTCAGGGGGCAGAAACAGACGTGCGGCTCTCGGGATGATGCATGAAGGCAGCACAGCAGCAGGTACAACCGAGGCGGACGGACACTATCCCACCCCTACTCTCTCCACGTCCCTCGTTCTACTTCCACTGCATTAATGCAAAGAATGAGTCATGGCGGTCAGCAGTGAGAGCGGTAACCTACATGCACTTAAAACAGATGATCCTTATGATAGCTGTAACATCCTGGTTTTATTTGAAGTGATACTTTGGTTTTGCAGCCATTTAACTGTCTCGTTGTTTTACAATCATTTAGACTCGTGATGCTGCTGGAGAGTTTGGTGCTTTCCCACTGACACTGACTGCAGCAGTTCTCTAAAAGTGGTTGTACTGTTACACTGAGGACCTGAAGCTGAGGTTTTCTTGTAGCACTCCACACAGCAGTTATATGTGATATGAACGCACAGGCCTGTATGTTACAACCTTTAGACAGGGAAAAATCCCAGCTGTTGTAATATATCGCTGACATTTGCAGTACAATAATGCAGACATCTAATGTATCACAAGGTCATTACAAGGTTCTCCATGCACTTCTTACTCCACACACTATATTAAGCAGATGCAGAAGCCAGCTAGTTGGAGTGTGGAGTGGAGTATCTGTTGCCATGGCCACTGGAAAGCAGTTTTTTCTCAGGTGCTGTACACCTGGAGCAGAAACCAAACACCTCTGGGCTGTGTTTCATTATGATGTGAACTAATTAATATATTATTATATATTAAGAATCAAACAAATAGAAAGGATGTCAACTGTGACCTTGATGTAAAAACATTCTTTTCTGAGTGCTGTGTTAATCACTGAGGACTTGTTTAGTTTGTTCACTCTCTGATCTGTCCGCCAGTGTCGGTGGACTAAATAAATTGTTTTCACACTGAGAGCGGCACATTGCGTGTCTCCTAGCAGACAATGTACTTTGCATAATCCGCGAAATTAACCAGCGTTCTTGTTTTGAAGATGTTTTGTCTGTACTGTGTTAATTATGCAGCAGCACAAACTGGGTAAAACATAACGAACTGTTGATGTGAAACCTGAGACAGACAAACCGTGAAACCTTGGTGAACAGATAAGAGCACGTAACATTATTTACGTGTTACATTTTGTGTCTATGCTCAGATTTCTTCCTGCCATCAATGACATTTAAAACAGACCTGCACCATATTATTCTATAAAGGACTAGTTACATGTTTTTACAGCTTAATTCACAGTTTGCAAATGAAGAGATACATTTAAAAAATAAACAATATATATATATTTATATATTATCTGTATTCAACCAACGTCTTCGTGAGCTCAGCCCAAAAGATGTTGATTCATCCTCTAAACCCTGCTGTGCTCCACCAGCTGCTCACTGTTTTTTTGCCCCCAGTGTGGCTCCTGCTTCTCAGCCATATGTTCCTTTTTCTCACTGTCTTGGTTTAGAAAACACTTGTATAGCTGCATCCCACATTTTGGTACAACACAGTCTTACTTTCCATCTGAACTGGACAAAAAATGAACTTCCACTTTGCAGTTTTAGATTTTCTACTCCTGCTAAAAATACAGGGTAGACTTCCTCGAATCGGCAGCTGACAGCAGCTCTCTGTAGCTGCCAGTGGAACAGGGGAGCTGATGAGGCATGCACTAGAAAATAAAAAAAAACAGTGGTCAGTTTAGTCATGAAGCATGAGCATGAGGTTACTGGTCCTCACTGTATTTCCCCTTTAAGGTATGAGAAGCCGTCATGCTGTGGTGCAGCTTTCACACACCAGAGGACCTGAGACAGAAACAGATGAGCTAGATTGATATCAGCAGTTTTTCACATATGCATATGAGGCTAGCAGTGTTGAGATCCTCTCTCTCCCTCTGTCTTTAGTTCACTCTCCATCTGTTGTAGCTTCTGTGTTTTGCCCCGCTGAGTGGAGGGGGCAGTTCCCACTGTGCTTCCTGCATTTCAGGTTTCAGACACAACTTTCTTAACTCGACCCTCGGCTGGAGGTGAGTGAGGCTGTGAAGTGTAAAGCAGGCTCTAATATACTTTTACACTTTGATTGGTAATGTGTAATGTGGTAAGTAATGCGTGTGCAGTCACACACTCAGGGGGAAACTGTATTTCCACAGAAGAACTGGTCTGCATCAAGGCAGTCAACATGGAATGTAAACTCAGAGAGGGGGAAGTGTGTTTGTCTACCTGGTGTTAAGTGCTTGGAAGTGTGTTTTCCTACATCCGTGTGTGTGTGTGAGTGTGTGTGTGTGTGTGTGTGTGTGAGTGCCCAGGTTAGAGCCCTGCATTAAGCTGTGTTTACAGTGTGTATGGCCAGTGTCGGTGTGTGACGCTTCGCCTGTCAGAAAGAGTTCAAAGGCTTCTGCTTGCGATCTCCGCCACCTGCCAGGCAGACCTGTCATTGGACTTCTGTGATATTATCCTCTTTCGTTGTAGTAGAACTGGTTTGAGTCGCATTCCTTCCGTCTGAGCTACATGTAGTTTGCTGTCCTGTGGTCGCTGTCATGTAGGTTTGTTATAGTTTGGAGTGAGACCAGGCGTGTTTCACAATGTGTACTAGTCACACTGTTGTGATGTACAATTTACGTATACAGTGCAACAAAGATTACGAAACATTTTAAGCACTGAGAGGCCGGAATTCCCAAGTTCACATGGGTTGAAATGCAGCAGTGCAAATGTCAAAATGTCAAATCATTTGGTAGTCAAGTATGAACTATGTTCTGGAGAAATAGCATGGGAGAGCTGGCCTGATAGCGGGGGGAGGAGCGCGTCACGCGGGCGGGACACAGGCAGGGCTCGTGGTGGGGTGAAGACGCAGATTATACTTAAAATTATACATGGACATGAATCTGTCCACCAGAAACCACAGCTGTCTTTGAAACACAGCGTCAGTGTGAGGATGTAAAGCTCTGTAGGCAACAACATTATTTGATTTGAGATTTCAGTGTAGACATGTCGTGACAATTAAAACCTGTCAACTGTCCCTGCTCTGCTACAACTTTTTGTTAGTATGAAAGAGGCTCCATCCTTTGTGGATCATAAAAAATCTTTCAACTTCTCCTTTAAGTACAGCAGATTTTTGAATCATTAAATCTAAAAGTTCTGCACAATAAACTGAAGCTTAAGAAAATATCTCTCCTAAAGATAGACTCATTATGAAATGGCCCAACTACAGTAGTTGTATTGTATCATATCACATTTAGCTGTAAATGTGATGTGTGACCTAGATGAAGCTCGCGAATGGACATCATGCGTTCAGCAGCTCCTTCGTAGAAGTAGGTTGCAGTGTCTCTTAGAAGAACTTTTGCACTGCAGGGAGCTCGCTATATTTATGATGGCGCTGAGAAGCACTATAATCGTCCTGCCCCGTGCCTATTCTGCCAGATACGTCTTCAGAACAAAAATCCCTACATTCGCTTCTCCGGCAGCACGTCACAGCAGCAGTTTCATCGTTTTTTATGCCACAGAGGTGACAGTTACCAGAGGAGTTGAGTTTTAGTTTGTGTTACCCACCACATATCATGCAGCCAGCAGACTTCAGGGAAGACCTGTGAGGAAATCTTTCCTCTGAACATTACTGTCGTGTGACCCTTCTCTGCACTGTTTACAACAGACCGACCTCGCGTGTCTACAAGTGGTAGACGAGGAGAGAAAAAAAGTTACCTGTTTAGGTACATCTGACACTAATTCAAACAAAGAGCGTTTGGACGTTTGGGAATTTCTTCTAGACATAGCTGTGCAACAAAGGCTGGGGAAGGTTTCAGGTCGAGCATGTGACTGTGATCACCCACACGTCTTACTCTATGCAACTATGACGACGGCCAGAAACCAAAAAGCCAAATTATCCCAACGCAACCCAGCTGTGATATTATAGTACTGAAAAAAGGAAAAGTAAGGAAGCAGACTTTTGGCACGTGCACTCTGGGTAAGTGCCATGTGGCTGAGGTCCCTTCATAGAGGAGCATGGCTGCTGGCAGAACTAATGACAGCTTGTTTTCATCGGGTCCTATGGATGAGGATAAGGAGAGCAGGAACGATGGTGGCACATAGGAAGGAGAGAAAAGGAAAATAATAGCGACGACTGGCGCAGAAGAAACAAAAGAGCAAGCAGAGTGTGGAAGAGAGAAGACAAATGATCAAAGAAGAGGTTAAAAACGTTGAGAAACAGACAGGGGAGGGGGGCTCGGTATCTCTGGGTAGAGCTTGTTCACCCGCAGAGGCAGCCGACGTGCGCCTGAGCAGCCTGGCTCCGTGATTGGCGGAGCGCGATGCAGTTCTCTCCCCTCCCCCCAGAAGAAAGCGGTGCAGCAGGAACGTCAGACCCAGACTGCACAAGACTCTGCTAGTGAAGCCACGTTTTTTCTAAAGCTCTACTTAAGATGCAGTCTGCAGAGCATCCAGGTACAGACTAGGTGATAACACGGACCGGCGCCTTTGACCACTGGGCTCACGCATTGATCATAGAGATTAGATTTGAGCTGATTTTAACCCCTTCAGCTGCACTTGATCCACCGCATTAAGAAGGACGGCCGCCGGTCACCATGGGCAGGCAGGGGCACGATACAACCGCTCCGGCTCCCGGAGTGCGTATCCAGCGCTCCCAAAGCAAGATGAGTCTGTCTGCGTCCTTTGAAGCGCTGGCTGTCTATTTCCCATGCATGAACTCTTTCGATGAGGAGGATGGAGGTAAGATGACAGGGGAGGGGGGGCTGGATCTATAGGATTAGCAGGGAGATGCAGGGCTGTTGATCATGTGGAGAAGTGGTGCAGGTTTCATTCTGATGTCCTTGTTGCTCAGTTAGGAAAACATGCTGTGTTAATGTGATAAAGAAAAATGCTGCTGCGTTGCTACTGCTGCCACCAGAGGTGCTGCCGTTAACACGGACACGGTTTGCTGATACGTTCCTCTCACACCCGTCTGAGCCATATTTCATTTCCCCTTTCAGTGAATGGCAACAAACAATGAAGTTTCTGGTTCAGTGTCTCGTGGGCGGTGTTGCTTATTTAGCTTCTGACTGTCGCTCCAGATTTCCTGAGCAGTAGCGATGACTCCTGCTGCATGTGTTTATATTTGTGCCTTCCAACACGCTCACACTCCCACTGCTGCGCGCTGAGCAGCTTCTCCAGAGTCTGCCGTAGTCTCGTGCTGTCTGGCAGAGCGGTGGAGGCGGAGGCCAGCTGAAAAGCAGAGATTTCAAGGCTGAAAGGCGCCACAAAGGGCCCGTGATGATGCCGGACGAAGAATGCTGCAGTCTAGTCATGTTCAATGTATTCAGCCTGGGAAATTAAAAAAACTCTGAATGGGGAGCTGATGTAGTTTCTCATCACTTTGTACCTGGAGGTTGAAAACAGGGAGCTGACGGAAACTCAGCGTTATTACTTTCATCATCAAGTCTGGAGTGAAGTGATTATCTGACCTCTGGGAAATAACTTGATGCCCTAATTTTCCATCCATTTGATTACAGCGGAACAGAAGATGTTTAGTAACTGTTATAATAACAGATTATACAGTTTTCAGCTGCCAACAGAATTACTTTACTTTACTTTACTTACTTGGCAGACGCTTTTATCCAAAGCGACTTACAGGGAGCTAGCGCTGGGTGTCTGGCTCAGGGACACACCTGGTAGGGGATGGATTCGAACCCACAATCTTCTGCATCCCAGTCTGACGCTTAACCCATTGAGCCACCAGGCCACATTAAATGTCCAAATTAGTGGGAGTTCCTCGTAAGCCCTCGAGCATCTTTGCTGTTGTGAAGACTTGGCCTGTGGTCAGACTGCAGGCAAATGGGCTGATCTCTTTCATCTAGGAGTTTGAGATGACCGTAATGATGCTGTGGGTGTGTGTCTGTGTGTGTCTGTGTGTGTGTTTGCTGCTCGCCGGGCGTCTTTTGAGTATTTATACTGTACTTTTGTGAAGGCGCAGCCACGTGGCTCCAAACGCAGCCTGTCGTGAAAGCTGGTTGGAGATGAGCAGGACTAGGGCTAATGGGGGGAGTCAGCTGTCATCTTGGATCAGATAGAATGAGGGGGGGGCAGACGCTGGATGTTTGTAGGTGGAGCACGAACTCTCTCCAGTTCCCACAAGGCCCGTGGCATTTTTATACCGAGCAGAGGAGGGTCGCATGTGTACAGTAGTTTGGCTCCAGATACACAGAGAGAAAAGAAAAGAAGACTGTCTTTGACGTGTGTTGTTTTGTTCTATGTGCCAGTGAAGGCACAGCCACGGCCACAATAATCCATGCGAAGAATTAGCCCCATAATGATTCGATGTCACGTACTGAGAGTCTGTATCCCCCTTTCTCCCCCTCTCTCCGTGTGCACGTGTCGTTCTGTGTGCAGAAGCAGGAGGCAAGAAGCTGCGCAGCACCATCCAGAGGAGCACAGAGACGGGCCTGGCAGTGGAGATGAGGAGCAGGATGACTCGGCAGGCTAGCCGAGAGTCCACCGACGGCAGCATGAACAGCTACAGCTCCGAGGGAAAGTAAGGACAGTCAGAAAGCGCTTACTCATATTTCACCAGGAGCACTTTCTGCACACGCAGCAAATGATTCAAACCCTTTTTTTACTCATTACTCACATTATGCTTCTTTTTTTTTTTCCTAATCCTTACGCCCACCTCGAGTTTGTCTTTATTTCCGAGAGATGAGGATCTCTGTGGTAAACTGTGTGTTTCTCTGTTGCAGTCTCATCTTCCCCGGCGTGAGGCTGTCCTCAGACGCCCAGTTCAGTGATTTCCTGGACGGTCTGGGTCCCGCTCAGCTGGTCGGACGACAGACGTTGGCAACTCCTCCTATGGGTGAGAATTTCACACAGCAGCAGCTTTGGGACGCTTGAAACAGCTCTTTGCACGTCCGGAGCTTCTGAGGCGAAATATCTATAGATCATCTTTGTTCTTTAGGCGACATTCAGATTGGCATGGTGGAGAAGAAAGGAGCCCTGGAGGTGGAGGTCATCAGAGCCCGTGGCCTTGTGGGAAAACCAGGTTCCAAGGCACTGCCAGGTATCCGCAGCTCGCACGCCATTATTATTAGGCCATTATGAGGCCATTCCACACTTTTATCATGAACAGTGATATTTTGTGAGCTGTAACTTTCTCCCTCTCCTCTCAGCTCCATATGTAAAGGTCTATCTTCTGGAAAATGGTGTGTGCATAGCGAAAAAGAAAACAAAAGTAGCAAGAAAAACATTGGATCCTCTTTACCAGCAGCAACTGCCGTTTGAGGAGAGTCCAGGAGGGAAGGTTTTACAGGTGACAGAATCATTGCAATCAAAGCGGAAGCTGCTACCAAATATTCTCACGCTATTGCTGATTCTCATCCTGCGTTCTTCGTTGCAGATCATCGTGTGGGGCGACTATGGACGTATGGACCATAAATCATTCATGGGAGCAGTTCAGATACTGTTAGACGAGCTGGACCTGTCCAACATGGTGATTGGCTGGTTCAAGCTCTTCCCCCCTTCCTCGCTGGTGGACCCTACTCTGGCCCCACTGACAAGAAGAGCTTCCCAATCCTCACTGGACAGTTTCTCTCGGTCATAGCAGCGTGTGGACTGATAGCGTTGTTGTAGCAGCCAGTGTTGCGATTACAGGTCACGCTCCCCGGTTACACTGCATGCTTGATGTTGTGTCTTCTGAGCCTGTTTCTAGGGGTGCAAACGTGATCCTGTCTTTTGAGCAAAACGCCGCGCACACATTGTGCACACGGCGAAACGTTGTCGCAGGCGCCTGGCGGCCGGGCATTGCCGGGCATTGTTTGTTTTTTGGAGGAAGCCGGATTGAACTTCTTAGCACGAGGAATCGGTCAGTTCCAGGTTTTCATCCAATTCGAAGCCATGGGGGTCAGTACTGGGAAACGCTAAACCAGTTCTACAGAAGCCCTTTTCGAATGAAAAATAAATGTTTTGCTTTCATTTTTTAGCTTTGTTTTGTTTTGTTTTTTTCTTTAAATGTCTACGTACTTGTATCTGAACGGGGTGACAGTGTTTCCAACCAGACGCTTGGTCACGCCACGCCAACCGACCTAGCTAGATAGTTGGAGTTTTGCAAGAATATCGCTTTGGGTGAGGTGTGTCCCAGCTTGTATCCACAGTCCCCCAAATGAACTGCCCTCACACACAGACACACACACACACACACACACACACCCACACACACCCATACTTTATTTTTATGTACTGAATCCAACCATAGTGGTAAAGCTCCAGGATTTCAAAATTAAACTTAGGCAACACTCCAGAGTACACAGTAACAATCCAGACCCCACGAGAAGATGTACAATCTACCATCATTCTTTCTCTGTTAATATATTGTATGAAATTTTAATTAGAAAAAAAAGTTGTTTTTTTCCCTTTTAGTTCATTTGCATGGACACAAATTTAGCTGAATAATAAAAAAAGAAAATTATTTTTTGAGGCTGCAACTTGCAAAAAAGATGAAGAAAAATAAATAAAACAAAACAGCCATTTTCAACAATTTATATTATTTTTAAAGATTTAAAGATTTCACTAGTGCATGGTTTTCAAGGGGAGTGTATGCAACATTGTGATTTAAAAAAAAGAGACATGGTTTATCATTCTTTAGACCATCCGTGAGTCTGCAGATAAGGAAAACTTAAAGGAAACCTTTTGAGTTACTTACAGAAAATGTTTATGTGACAAAAAGTGATAATGAAAATAAATGTAAATTATTTATTTCATTGTAAAAGGCTCACACCTTATGAAGATAAACATTATGTGCAAATTGTACACGTTTCTCTTTTTCTTCCTTGTCCCAGGGTACTTCTTACTGTACTTTTCATTGCTATCATCGTCCAGTCCCCTGATATTGTCCAGGTTTCAGGACTGTTGTTTTTTTTACCATTCTGAATTGTTTCAATATATCTTTGATTTTCTCTTTGATTTGTTTAACAAGCATGTTGAAAGGGATTTTCTGCAACATGGCTTGGGCACACCTTACAGTAACTCAGCATGTTTTGATAAAGATGATACTTGGAGTTTTTGCAGTTTCTTGTACAGTGCATGTCAACTTCATTACTTTTCTCCCTCACCTCCAATTGAACTCTACAGCAAATGATTTCTCGGTCTTCTGCGGGCCAGTTATTAAAGTTTTAACAAAAAAACATTCCACCCCCCCCCCCACAAGGTCATATTTAGTTTCAGGTTTTTGAGGGAAAAAAAGTGACAAGGAAACTATTTTATATTTAACGGAGGTTGACGAAACAGTTGTAATTGCAAGTGTATTTTCTTTCAGTATTGTTAACAAACATGCAAAAATAATCTGTACTGGTACAGCAAGAGGTCTTTACCTAATCAAGAGGCAGCAAACATGCGAGAGACGTGCGCGCTGCTGTGGTTCAATTTTACAGGCACTGTTCGTGAAGAAGAGCTAATCACAACTTCAAATAAGGGATATTGCCACAGAAAATGTTTGTTTTTTTCTTGTTTTGATGAAAATGAAATTACTTTACTATATTTTTGTTAGTTTTATTTAAAAGCCAATACCAGTTTATTTTTTAAGTTCTATTTTTAGTAATTATAAATACTTCTCATGTCTGGGAGGTATATGAATCTTATAGTTGCAGTATGTCTGAATGAAATTGAACTGAGGCATTATTTCTTTTCCACGTGACGATAATGCGTCTTTATGTCCGAGAAAACTTTGTCGCTGTAACGAGCAACAGTATATATTTTCATTTGAATTTTAATTGTACATACCTTTAGATGTCAAAATTTGAATAAACAAGCTACTGACAGCCTCTTTTGGAACAGGAAAAATGCCTCATATGATGATAAAGACATATGTTATTTATCCTTTTGAATGCCTTTTCATTTTCTCTTTTTGGTGCAATGTGTTAATGCCAAGGCTATGTCTTGGTTAAGTATGGTTGAGTACAGAGATTTATGTAAGTTATTTTTCAAATTAAAAATAAAAAAAATTGATATTACACTGATGCCAAGTGTTGGGTGATGACATGAACACGCGCACACACACACACACACACACACACACACACACGTGCTTGATAACTCTTCACAGAACTGTAATAAGGAAGAAAAAAAGTAACGAGGTTACGATGAAAATTATGTCAGAGTCTGGGAGGCTGTTCCTCTTTTAAAGAAGAGAAAATAAAGTCTATCAAGTGCATTGACGTGTGTTGTGACTTGAATAAAGGTAAGAAGGATTTTATTTGAGCCGACTGTGCAGTAACAGACAGCAGGGATCACACAGTAATGTCCAGGATAAACACGAGGAACCCCAGGGGAACGAGATAAACAACGTAGGACTTGAGGGAAAATGATCATGGATGATGTTTTTAGAAACTGCAAAAAACCAAATGCTTCACAAATGTGCAAACACCACAGTTTGAACTGATCCGCACATTGTGGATTCTTAGTAACACCTCATCAGGCCTGTTTTTACAAACCGAGAATCACTCAAATGAACTTCACGTGGGAAATCTTCCCTCTAAAGGAAAGTCAAGACGGTGTTGTTATGTTCGAGCGAATGCTTTGTTTCAATGCACTCATCTTCATGAATTAATGTCAGGGTCGAGTGCCTCCATTTATCAGAGACAGTTAATTCATTATCTCATTTTCAGACCTTAAACCTCTGTGTTGTTTAAATTCACTGAATGCCCCTTTAAACCTCCACACTGACGCTTCTCACAAGCAGCTTTTCCAGCAATGCCGTATAACCATCAGTTATTTTTCCCAGAGACAGGTCCTCATCTTTACGCTTCTCTTCTGCTTTCCGCACTTCGCTGTAGCTCATATGAATGAGCAGTCCGGTCTCCGCCGGGTCCACGTGAGCTTGTGTTAAAACCACTGATTTTAAAGTATCACGCACTGCTTGATCTCTGAGTCATACTACTCTTTGTTTGCTTCTGCTTTCGGTTGAAAATAAGAATGACTGGCAAATGACGAATGACGGCCTGTGTTCTGCGGGGACGGAGGACTTCCTGTTTTGGACTATTTAAGGTGGCTGCAAACAGCAGACAGCACAGTCCACACAGCAGGTTTGCAGTTCAGTATTTCGTTAAATGAGAACTTTAAATATATAGAAAACTCCACGTTCAGGATGCTACTTCCATGGATTGCAGCAAAGCAGACCCTTGTGGATGTTGGCCTTCTGGCTGTGGAGGTGTTCACGACTGGAAAGAGGGATGGCACTAAAAGGACTCTCATTCTGCTGCTCGTCTGCAGCTTCTTCAGCCTCGTGCTCAGCTCCCTGCTCCTCCTGTACCTCCTCTTCCTCCTGAGCTACGGGACAGCAGTGGCTGGAGGGATTGCTGTCTGCTTTGGGACGTTGCTCACTGCGGCTCTCTTCTTTTCAAAGAGAGTAAGATGCTTATGGACTCTTCTTGCGATCTCCGTTTTCATGAAGAAGAGTCGGAACCTTCTTCTAACCGCTGGGACCAGTTTAGTCGTTCTTAAAAATATCCGCAACACTCTGGAGAACCTCACGGTCCTGGCCGAGAGTATGATCTGCAACCTGAGGGCAAAGAAAGCCTCCCTCAGTGCTCCGTTCAGAAACTATGTGGAGATGCTGAAGTGGATAGGGAACATGTTGGGGACTATCGACCTGGATGTAGTGCAATTTACATCCCAGCTCAAGGTTTCAGCCAGAGTGGATTCAGACCAATTCAGGGAGAAACTCACTGAAGCCGAGCTGAAGCTGAATGAAACTGTCCAATATGTGCGGTCCACGATGACCACAGTCTCCTCGGTAACCAGCAGGATGTTTCCTGCCATCAGCTTAGTCCTGCTCATGGTACTTATAGGCTTACGCATACGGAAATATTGCAATGACATGAAATATAAGAACAGGTTCATCAGCAGCCAATTTGTCCGTTTTGACGAGAAGCAGAGGGCAGAGGGAAAGCCCGGCGTCCTTCCCCTCATGCCGCAGGAGAAGAAGCTTTACACCCCTCTCACCTCCACCCTTCCCGGCACCAGAGAGAGGAAAGCTATGCTGAAATTCTGTGCCCCAGTCGTCTCCCATTTCATCGTTTGGGCGGTGATTCTAACCGTGGACGCTTTGTTGTACTGCTTTGTTAATATTGTGACAACAAAGTTATCAGACCTGGAGCCGTTTCACGTCCCCTTGTTGATGAGCATCAAAGTGAGTATGCTCGTGAGAGCACTTCTTACACTCAGACGCACGCTGACGACTCGCTCCTTTGTCATTTCAGGAGATTTCCGTCTTATTTGGAATCCAATCTGTTGAGGAAAGCCGCGAAGACTTCTCTTACTCCGTGACCTTGTTTGAGAAGGAGTGCCTTCCCAAACCCAAGCTGCTGCTCAGTGACTCCATCTGCCCGCTGGCTGCCGTTTTGCTCACCCTGCTCCTCATGGCTCTGATTGCTGGCAAAATGTCCCAGATCAGGCTGCTGGTCTGCGAGCAGTTCTTCTCCATCGCAGCTGAGAAGAGAGTGGAGTACCTGCACGCCCGAATCCTAAGAAAGAGGTTAAAGAGCAGCGAGGAGAAGCAACACTGCAGCGTTAAATCGCTGGTTGTTAAGGTTAGTGTTCTCTATCACACTGCTGACAGAGAATAGGGGAAGCACTGGCTGGAGTTTCTCCTGTAATGTTCTTATTTCTCTTCTCAGCCCGCTTTTTGGTGTCCGCTGCTTCTTCAACGCAAAGAAGAACCACAAAGTGTTGTGTGACGACATTATTCCTGTTGCGTGACGATTTTTGCCATGGTAACAGCAGCAGCAGCAGCAGCAGGTGCTAGGACCTGCCATTCCCAACTCTATTACCTCTGGTGACTACAGAATGTTCTCCCAGCACTATGCAGACACTGTTTTTCTCACTAAAATGCCTCAGCAAGTATACAGACAGTCATGGTGCCCAGAAGCTGAATCCTAACTACTATTTAATTTAATTATTTAATTTATTATAACCACCATCAGCAGTTTAAGCTTTTTACCTGTCGGGTCATTTTGTGGACCCACTCAGACAACATGATCATGTGTTGTAGTCAGCTGGTAGTAGACGTGGTCATTGTGCAGGAGCAGACAATGGAAACAGGAGTAGAGTGAAGTTGCTGCTCCCTCGATGCCTAAACCTCAGAGACCTACCAGGTGTGTGTTTAGTTATAGTTCTGTTGGAACTTCAGTTAAAAATCCTCAGGTCTTCAAATCGTTTCCTTTTTGGACAAAGCATAAACAACTACAACAACAAAATAAACTACTTTTATTATAACTCATTCTCCTGTTTTGCTTATATGTCCTATTTTACAGCTACACAAGAATTTGCGCTGCATTTTATGATAACAAATATGTGCTGTGTACCGTGTTCATCTAGTCCTCTACCTGTGCTGTACTCTCACTAGTTCATTAAGATACATCTTATTACATAACAGATCATTGTGCCAATCAACAGTAATGGGAACCACAGAGGATTCCGTTAGCTCCAGTGAACAATTTGACATTACCCACATATTACATCATGTTCATTATATAACAAGTACGTGACAACGTTGTGTGATGAGTCTGCCCAAGACTGTGAGCAGAACCCACAAGATTACAGGACATACAGTGTGTGTTCAGGAACACCATAAATGTTGTTGGTGTAGGAATTCTGGTGTCATAGTGTACGACAGCGGTATTCGCTTACATTGGCAAAGACACGTGCAGCGAGCAGCAGCAGCACTGTCCTCAGTCTATTTACCCGCTGTCACTGCTCATCAGCATCTCACGCTGAAGGTGCGACTGACTTCACCGAGCACCAGGATGGGTCACAGCCAAATGACTTGTCCTTCACGGGACGTTTACTGCAGGACGTGCAGTAGCAGGTTCAATTTCAGGTGTTATTTCACGAGCTGACAGTCCATTTGTGAAGCTCTGATAAGTTACAGGCTACTGTACAAGCGGCTGATTTACTGCTGAGGGACAATATTTCTGTTATGTTAGAAATGTTTCTTTATGTAAATATTATTTCTCCATTGAATAACCAGAAGAAGAAGCTCCAGTGGGAGACAATGTCTAACATGACAGACTGTGTAGTTACACATGTGGTTTTATCATGAGAGATGCTGTGAGCATGCCAGGTGACCAGTTCCTGGTTAAACTGATGGTTATAGTGATGTGTGTGTGTGTGTGGGGACTGTCCTTATACTTTAACTTGTATGTATTCCACTTATTCCACTTTTGCCAGATATACTCCCACACTGTAAGACAGAAGAGGAAGTGGTTCAGCTTGAGGATGACTGGGCCTTCTGTGACTCACACGCTGCTACTGACCCGTGTGGCAACCTGATAAGCTCACATTATGTCTCAGCTGGCCCCGTGGCTTTATACAACGCCAGCATGCCAGCCCAATAGGCAGCTGCGGCATGATGCTCGGCGACAGCCACAGACCTTTTTCACCACAGAAGCAGTGACGACACATTATCATATGCGGTCCAACCATGCCCATGTTTGGGCTGCATATGATAATGTGTCGTCTTGCTGAATATGCAAATACAAAATCAATCGGGGTCAGCAAAATAAATCACTCACTGAATATTTAACCAATGTTTTCTGATTGTTTGGTGAGAAACGTCAGCCCTGTTGCCAACAGCAACAAACATGTCAGCCTGAAGTGTAGATTACAAAAAACAGAAAAAATAATCAGACACATTCACGATTATTATTATTATATATTCTTTAATACGTCTTGTACAGTATAGAAATAATCTTTTCTTATTACACCAAATGTTTTAATAGCATGAAATCATGCATTAGCCCTACTTTAAATTACTTGCATAATGTATATTATGTGAAAGTAATTGTGAGCAGCAGACTGGGTTCTGCTGACCTGTGCAATGAGCAGAACTGACCCGGAAACCTCACATACTATAGCTCAGGGAAGGTATCATTTGCCAGCAGGACACTGGACTCACTGCCAACTGCAGTGATGCATGAACCAGAAATATGTTGAGTCATAAATGATTTACTCCGAAAACGCTAGATTACTTTTAGCGTGTGAGAAAACTGTTGCTTTGGTACCATGTCCAGAACCTCTGGTGGCTTCTAGTCTGTGCTGGACACACTGGAGATTGAAGGTTCCTTTCGTGGTCTTGGTCCAGTAGTTCACGCAGAAAATACTTTGCCTGCATAGGGCTTTCTGCTCACAGCTGTAGGTTTCCTCACCTGCAGACCAAATGCACAGCAGATAGACACGCTAAGTAACATGTTAATGGGATCTGGTCACTTCAAATTAAAGAGAATGTGGATTTCAGTCTTCTTAAAAGTAAAAAAGGGTCATTTACTTTCTCGTCCTGGTCTCAGCATTATTTTAAAAATGCTTCTTTCATTTATGCTGACATGAATCAGAGCTGTGCATCACACAGCAAATAATACGTGTGTTATCAGCGGTGGCGAGCACACGGTGCTCTATAAGGACCAGTGTTGAGTGGGAACATGTGGGATTTGACCGACCTGCCCTCTTTGCTTGATTCTTTTGTAAACGAACTCAGAGAAAGGTTTCCTGTGGATGAATGAGCCGTGGCCCGGGGACACGTTCAGCTGCCCGTCTTCGTAGACCACTTTGCCTCTGGAGATGGTGATGACAGGGACGCCGTGGCACTCCATGCCCTCGAAGATGTTGTAGTCCACAGCCTGGTGGTGGGTCTTGGCTGAGATTTTCCTACCAAGACACAGAGTTGCAATCGCAACCTTGCAAACAGCTTTGGGAAAACTACATCAGAAGGAAACTTCTTGTGAATACAGAGCTGAAGAACACAAAACCCTCCCGTGAAGCCTTAATGCATTCCGTCCTAATCTGAATCTGATTGAATCAGGCCACGATGTACTCATACACAGCTCCGGTTTGCTGCTGCTCACTGCAGCAACAAGCCATATAATGTATTATTTATATAACATTTGCTCATGTGATGCTAAAACGCTTACTAAGCACATAACCCGAGGTTCTTTCCGTCGATAGAAAGGCACCTCAGCATTTGCACAATGCTTATTGCATATTTGTGGCGTCCATCCAGAGGCTGCTGCACGAGCGCCGCCACATAATACTGCAGCATAGCCAGTATCCAGATATAACAACACTGTGTGTGCAGGAAGTGTGACGGGAGTTTCTACCCGAACACCTGCAACATTATAGCCCATTATATTTAGAGGCGTTTGTAATATTTTACCTACTCACACACACACACACACACACATATTTCCTGCTGATGTTTGAACCAGACACGCTGCTTAGTGGCGCACTGACGAAAACAAGATGCGTCCTCATTATTCAAGTAACCCAATTATGAGACACAAGGCGACTGACTAAGCTTCGTTGGCGTTTGTGGTTACGCAACTGTTTGTGGCCCCTGGTCCCGGATGTTATGAAGCGACACTGACGCTGAAGGCGACTAATTATGCTGTTTTACAGATGATTTCATGACTGTGCCACTCAACCATGAGGTGCTTTCATGCTTGAAAGGCATTATAAGATCGGCAGACATGCGCACATGGTAAAGTCAGACCTCACACGCGTCCGGGTCGCGTCCAAGGATGACAGAATCAAAATACTGTACACTGGTTCATGGCGGTGACGCTGATGAAGCTCTCAGGCCTCACACAAGCGCGTTCTGTGTTACCAGTGAATTTCTTTACAGCAAATTACACTGAGCCCTAATGTGTTCTTCTCCAATTCACATCAGTGGTTAGTGACTTCCCCCTGGGGGGGGCCTGATTCTCCAGCGAGCAGAGCAGTGCAGTGCCATTCTAGCTTATGTAAGTCTGAATGTGCTACAGTACGCAGGCTACTGGAATGTACACTGTCTTCTGTTTGCATGTGCTCCACGGTGCAGCACATCAGTCCTCTGCTCTTTATCTGAGCATGAGAAGAAAATGATGACATCCCAATCCTGCTTCTTGTACTATATAAACTGGTTTAGCTCCCACGTGTTTGTCATTTCGAAGACCCTCACCACAACCCATCGGCATCGTCCCACTGACGCTGTTTGCATCCAGCTTATGTAAGTGTGTAAAAATCTTTCCAAACAGGGACAGGAATGAATCATTCATCTGAAGTCTTTATTGATTTACTGATGACTGTGAGTCGTGTGTAGGTGTGTGCTTTCATTTCCAGCTGCTGATAACTGATGACATACCCCGACTTTTGGGATGAGCACAGATATAATGAGCTTACGTGGCGGATGAGGTGGCACCAGATGAAAGATACGTCACTTTTCCCGCATGCTTAACTGCTAAACGTAGAATCTGTATGAGATTTAACCGAATGCTCGACACCCTGAAGACATGCTTTTAAGTTTGGGTGATGTTTGTGTAGCACCATCTGCAGACGCTGCCACTGATAACCCTGGGAACAACACTTGCCTTAATGTGCAGAGATAATGGAGCGTTAGAGTGTGCATAAGCAAATAGCACACACACAGTCACCAAGATCTTTTTTTTTATGTATTTCAAAAGCTTTCTATCCTTTTGCTGATTGGCTGCAGCTGGGTTCCTCACCTTGTCAACCTGGGGTCCCACACGACCACATCAGCATCTGAGTTCTTGGCAATGCGGCCTTTCTGTGGGTAGAAGTTGAAGATTTTTGCTGCGTTGCTGCTGGTGACGGCTACAAATCGATTCTCATCCATTTTGCCGCTGTGCTATGGCAAAAGAAGAAGAAACGCACAACGCATGAGGGTTTGAGTGAGCGGCGGGGGGGTCACAGTGCATGACAACAGTATAGAGAATTAGGAGAAGAAAGGCCAGTGCTTAACTGTGCAGCAAGCTACTCATTTCTGCCAAACTATCATCTAACGTGTGATTTGTAAGCGTTGTTGCACGAGGTAATTCTGTCCTGTGGCCTCGAGGTAGAAGAAATACCCTCCTCACAATAACGGAGAGAAATGCAGCGTCTGCACTCTGCACCGTTTCACTGCCTTTCCTGTTTGTGTCTTAGAAGAACAGAACACAGTAGGATTGATACCATTCAAACAGTTACATGCATTTTGACCTGACATTAAACCTTATTAATAACTAGAAATAAAAAATCGTGTATTTTTAGGCCTTTTCATTTGGATCGTACCCACTGTTGTGTAGAGGCAGGACTTCAAGGCAAGAAAAATCTTCCTGATGGGATGTGACCAGATGGGGCACTGTAGAAACCTTGCAATTTTACAGATTTTATGCGCACATGACTCATATTTCTGGCATCCATGTAAGATGAGTAATCATGAGTAGACAGCTTTCACTATGCATCACACGGAAGGGCATCACGCTGATGTAAGACACATGCAAACAGGGACTTTTAAGTTAGGAAATTGCAGATTAATTTGTGATCATATTATTATTATTCTCTTTCGCACACCTTTTTTTTTTAGCCCACTAGATTTAATGTAGTAATATCATGATCGATAACAGGAAGCTCCCGTGTAGTGAATGTCAGTAATGAACAATGTGTGATTTAGAACTGGTGTATCATTAGGATGTACCACTCCTTTCTCCCAGATGACGGACATCCTGTCCTCCACGCCGTTCACTCCGTTAGGGATTTTGGTGAAATCATCTTTTCCCAGGGCCTTCTGGCACACAGAGAATGTGCAGTTGTCCGTTCCTGTCACACTGAGATCGTCACTAGCATGGGCAGAAACATAAACGTAAGAATGGATGACCGACTGGAATAAAAAAACAGTAAATCACAGCCTGACAATTCCAAACTCAAACCCAAACACAAACTCAAACCCATGGGTGTAAATCTTCTTTTCTCCCGCAAAACTCAATTACATAATAGTTGCTGGGTTTTTTGCCACCAAGCCTCCTGCTACACTGATCGTACTTAGCCAGCAGATCCATGAGGTACCCGGGGGTGCTGGAGTCAGGTCTCAGAGGAGGACCCATCACAAAGCCAGCAGCATGGGCCCACTCTTTGTGCCAGTAGTGGGTACCATCTGTGCCCAGCCCGGCTGCAATGGGCTCCCCAAACACCACACGCCCTGTGGAGAGAGAAAGAGAGAAAGAGAGAGAGGCCGTTTAAGGTTGTTGTCTTTTTTATGTACTATTTCAGATGCTGTCCTGACATGATTATGATTATTTGAGGGAAAACACAGGCTAATCTAACTTTAAGCTGAATAACAAATGGTGCATAACTGGGAAAAAGGCTCTCCTCGCTTCTTTCTACCTTACTGTGTTTAAACAGCAGGGGGCAGTGAAGCCACACTCACCATTTCTGCGTGCGTCTGACACCACCTTGGCAGCAGATTTGCTCATAACATGGACCACATACAGTGGGCAGTTGACAGCGTGAGCGATGGTGATGGCTCTCTGAGTGGCCTCAGCCTCGACCTCCTCTGGCCGACAAAGCTCGTGGCCCTCGGGCCCCGTGATGCCCATGGACAGCATCTTTTTAGCCCCCTGTTTTGTCCCAGCAAGGAGTGGGGGCCACAAGGCAGGAGAAAGATTAGAGGAGAAGGATAACAAGCAACAGTCTCTGTTTGGACAGTGTAAAGGGTGAGTTTGTAAAAAAAAACACAGTGACTATGAATAAAGGCAACAGAATAAAAGAAAAACATGCAGGTACATGGAAAAAAGTCCACACTATGGTGGATCAGAGCAGCATGATCAACCATACAGCTTCCCGCCGCAGGAGCTAGTCTTTGTTCTAGTATTTGCGTCCTTCTAGTGGTAACTTATTGCCATGACAGTTGAAATAATATGTTCCTGTAAACACAGAAACATTAGAAGACGTAACACCTGTTTACCTGTCAAACTGTGGCAGGCAAAGCACACGAGCGCATCCTAATGTAAACATGGACCTCTTCCCTGGTTACTGATTTACAGTGGTATGTCAAAGGCCTAAACTTTGGGGTCATTTGTATTTTAGGAACACTCACCAGAGTGATCCTGCCCGTTTAGGGCACCGTTTGCTTTTCATCCAGGATCATGTGCACTGATCCTTCAGAGTTAAACACCGACTACATCACACAGATATTATCTGCCTGACCTGGCTCTATCCAAAACCTCCCTGATTTGGGGGGGGGGGGAAAGCAGCAGGTCCAGTTTGGCTTCCTCAATTCAATATAGTCACGTTAGCTTTTACTAACCTCTGCAATCAGGTCTCCGTTCTCAGCATGCACCTGAGCTATAGCCCCGATCCCCTTGCACTGGGTGAAGGCAGCATAAAGCTCAGAGTCCTGCAGCATGAACACATCTTTATACGCCATGAACATCTTGAAGGAATTCACTCCTTTCTCCTTGGTCAGAGTCTCCATCTCTTCCTTGACCTGGAGAAGAAAATGAACTGCACGTGGGAAATGATACTGATTCTCATGTCTCACTGTTTATAAGAATAAAGAAATCATTTTAACACACGCCGTGACACTTTCTGAGACCAGCGTGTTTTTATATTTTAGATACTTGTAACCTGACACTTTGTTTTGTAATGTATGAATAACGGTACACTCGGTCACCTTGTCACTCCACCATGTGACAGCGACATGCAGCGAGTAGTCGCAGCAAACTTTGGGATCGGCTGTCTCGCGCCAACGGTCGTAGGCCTCCAGGAGAGACTTGCCTTTCTGGGGGATGACAAAGTCCAGGATCATTGTGGTCCCTCCTGCTAGAGCAGCCTGGTGAAACATATGGTAACCCGCAGGTTTCAGTTAAAGATTAACTTGTGATTAACATGCTGCCAAACTGTGTTAGAAAAGCCTGAAGATTTAAGAAGTGGTTGATGTCTGTGTGATATTGATTGTGAGCAGATGCATCGGACGCAGCAATGTTGTAGAATCTGTAGAATCTGTGCAGGTTTTCAAAAAACTGAAGTTCATGTTTACATATTTTGAGACTTATTGAGACATTATCATATAGACATTAAACCTGAATCACTGAGTGCAGACCACTGACACTGCGTAACACGGACCTCTGATCACAGATGAGTCAGCCGTGGTAAGATTTATTTTGAGAGTTGTATTTCTGTGTGATATCAAGCTGTGACTGCAGGTGATGGGTGAGCTGCAAAGACTGGAGCACATGACACATAGGAGAACAAACTAACGCCTTATACATGTGTGCACTGTCGAGGTAAAGCAGGTTAAAATGCCCTTTGGTCACGACCATAAAACATCATCGTACATGCGAAGCCGAAGATAAACACAGTGTATGAAATTAGGACCTTTTTCACACACAAATGAGTCACAGACCTGAAGTGAATCAGTGAAACCTGATGCTTATAACATGGACACGATGAATGCGACACGCTTTAGTGAGAAGTAGCAGCACTTCACTGAACTCAACAAAGCTGTGCCTCTTGTGTAACGTGCTGAGTGAAAAGGCTGATGTTTGTTCATATGACCAACAGATAAATCCTGTTCCACCACTAAACGCTGGAACAAAGTTGTCTGATGCACACTTTACTGCACCACTATCTAACATACACAGAACTTTTTAAACACAGTTTGATTAAAGATGTTTGTATATTAGATACAGATTACTCAAATAAACCTTTCAGGACTTTCCCTTGGTGTATTTCTGATTACTTCTTCACTGGTAGCATGTATGCACCTGTGCATCTGACTTACAGGTCTGACGGATCCAGCTTTAGATCAGCTGCTGTGTGATTCAGACCAGAGGTAGAACTCTCACATTAACCCATTTATTCTTTAACCATCTGATGCGAAGCATTTTCACCTTGGTGCCGATGTGGAAGTCATCCACAGCCTGGGTGCCCATGAACGCCAGCTCCATGTGAGTGTGCGTGTCGATGCCTCCCGGGATCACCAGTTTATCGGTGGCATCAATGACTCTCGCGCCCGCTGGCGTCTTTAGATCTAGACCAACTTCAACTATTTTTCCATTTTCAATGTAGACGTCGCTGAGCACGGAGCAGTCCTCGTTTACGACTTTACCTCCTCTTATCAGGATTCCACTGGGCTCCATTCCTTCTGCACACAACCGGCAAAGTGTTTTAGCGTCAGAGTCAGAGCAAACCACGCACAGATGTGCTGTGACACTCGTCTGCCTGTGCTGTGGCCCAACTTGTGTCCAGCTTCACAGACCAGCGCAGGTCAGCTCCAAAGTTCATGTGACACACGAGTGTGCACAGAAACACGGGCGAACATTCCTCATTATTCAACTCCTGGTAATGATTTCCAGCATTTTGGCAACAAGCAGACTCATTCCTCCACTAGTTTCCAGGTTGCCCTCAAGGAAAAAAAGCTAAAGGTGTTTTGGTAGACAACATACAATATGATGTAAATCCTGGAAATGCCTCACTGTTTATTGTTGAGCAAGTTCCCCTCATCTGCAAGGCACAGAGAAGGATCACTCAGATCAATGTGGTAAATAGTTCATTTAGGGAAAAAAGTGACCAACATGAGGACATGTGAGTTCTGGGAGACGTTGTGCGTCTGCATTAGAAATATAAAACTAAAATCCAATTAGAAAATGAGTAAATGCTGCCATATATTACAGTGTTCACATTAGATCATTATATGTAATCGCTCACATCAGAAAACATCTCACATTCACAAACACAAAGTCATGTTTCCACCTGTACGGGTAAAAACGGAACACAAGCTCAGCTGAGGTCTCATAACAACATTGAAATGGACCCATCAAAATAACTAGTTGTGCTTATTATCTGTCTACATATCAAAATGCCCTCACACCTTCTAGAACCATCTGCTTCAAACATGTGGCCCGGTCCACTGGTTCATACATGAACTCACTCCACACAACTGACTAGTCAAGAAACGGTATTAGAATTTTTTATTTACCTTTTTTTTTATAATAATAAAAAAATCCTCTAAAATGCAGCAGGCTTCTGATAATGCCGTGATACCCCTGGAGCATGCAACTGCCTCTCTTTCATGAAAAGTTGTTAGCCACTGGGAGAGATTAGCATTTTACTGCAGTGGATTGGTTTGTCTGCGGCGCATCAGTCCAGACAACTTTTCTCATCCATTAGTGTATTACGAAAACAAGACACATTGGAGAGACAAAGATGCATGCGCTGGTGAGATAAGCGCACGCACAGGGCTTAGGAACACCTAACCTTCACAGTTGCAATAAACAATAACATGTGACTTAAGAGGATTTACATAAGATGAGAGGAGTAATCAGAGGGAGTGAAAAAAGCAATGAGGCAGCAATGGCATCTCCTCAGAAGTCTCTGTGTTGTTGAATGAGGAAAAGTTGCCATTCTGCTGGATTTAGGGGAAGGCTGTTGTTATCGGTTTCCTCCACCGGCACTACAAACCAACACAGATGCACAGAAATTCAGTGAGCGCAGCTTTTTGGTGTTGACACGGTAAAACTCTGGCATTAGAAGGGCGCCGCATGCGGGAGAAAGTGACATAAGATAATGCTCGAGCAGATTATCAGTGCTCTCTGCTCGAATAGGAGGAGGCTAAATGTCACATGTCGTACTGCAGCTAGTGTAAAACACAGATCTGAGAAGGAAAGACAAATCATGTTATTTTATCATATCTCGGAACGCTCCATGTTATGCTCTTATGGATGGATGACCTGCATTACTGCATGAGTGTAGCTGGTATTGGTCTATGTGGACACACCCCCAATAAAAAAGCTCACCTGGTTCAACGTGCCTGCCCTCACCTGTCCATCATCCCTGGGTTCCTGAAGCAGGGGAAAGGAAAACCCACTAACAGGATGCGCACGCTTCCCACTGCCCCTTTTTGATGTCAGTCTTTTCTGATATGGTGACAAACCAAATTTTTAAACATCCCTCACCTGCAATCACAGCTTCCAGGATTAGTGGAGATCTAAGTCACATCCACATCTGGCGCACTGTACCATCTCACATGTCACATATTTCAGGCGACCTGAAACAGGAGGGAATCGTCCCAGCAGCTGATTTGCTTCGTGTGAAAGATAATCAGTGGGACCCTGCCTTCACGCCAGGTTTGGTACACCTGACAAGGTGGGAAACACTCGAGGAAAATTAGTGCACACCTCCCACCTCAGCCACAAATGATTCGATCTTCTGTCCTGTCTGGCAGGTGCTGCAGAGCGCTGTGCACACACCAGGCTCACACCACGAGAGGTTTCTGTTCCTCCCACGGCACAGTACACTGATGAGCAGTGGATACAGTGAACAGACAACAACAGACAACGATAGACATCATTAAAAAAGCCTCTGCTCTGTGTTTTTTAAATGATTTCTAAACACTTCAACCATCTGTACATTAGCAGACCATGAAGTGCATTATGTGTGAGCATATACAGCAACAGCCAGTGATTCGGCCCCATTCTGCTCCTGATTGTTGGAGATAAAGGCTCATGCACACAAACATGCGCCCTGGACTGCGTTACCAGTGACTGTCGCCCAGATGGCAGTGTTCTCCTCAGGCTGAAATTGAAATGTGAGCTGCAGTTCTGACTGCTGAAACGTGTTGTTGTACAGAAAGGAACAGCTCACACAACAACATGTGACGTGCTGCTGTCAAAAAATGATGTTCCGGTAATGAAGATTTTACTATGATTTGCTGTGTCGTTCAGACACAAACAACATTTTTAAACAGCTCCTATGTTTTAAACATAATGATACTGTTATTAATTCTTTCAGAGAGAAGCTGGGCTTGAAGTTACGTCAGCTACAGATGAGAAATATAACATTATCTTTATCTATGGCTAACAAATGTTCTACATGTGATTAAATTCATTTGGTATTTTACAGCCTTTTAGTAAAAATATTTCTGTTCTGAATTCTTAAACGTGACTTAAAGTGATGTGAGATTCCTCTGACATTTTGCCCACGAAGACACTAGGAATTCTGCAGCTACTTCAAAACATTTGTCAGTCACATTGTTGCAGCTCAAGCATCACAAGGCAGCTGTTAAGCAGACTCTAAAAATGTTAAGCTTCCAACAATGGGAGGCAGAAAATGTGAAGGGAAACAATTAAATTACGCCTTGCATGAAGTTTGCTTTTCATTTTGTGAGGCAAATTTAGTGCCATGGTTAATCATTATGCTGTTGAACACGATTTGCAAAAATATTCAAGAGCTTTATGTGCCTCAGTGCCCCTTCTGTATTGAAAAATAATGGGCCTCTATCCAATTAAAAACTGCATTAAATCTCTAAAGTATTACATGCACTTTACTGGTATCTCTCTGATTAGGCTTTTCTGCATGTGCAGATGCTGACAGCACTCTGAGAAAGGGAGCTTTGACTGACTGCTCCCTTTTTAAATTTAGTTCAAGAGCATGCATTTGGGCGTAAAAAACACGAGAAATCTCTCATCGTGAACTCCAATCTCAGTGAAATTTAGGATAGACTCAAATATTTCTGAATAAAAAAGTCCCATTCATTCAGAAGAATTTAATCACAACCTCCACTTTCTTGCTTTTCAAATTCAAATAGTTGAACCAAATCTCGGAGGCGCTGCTGAGTGTTTCAATGGCAGCAGCAGCAGCTTTTCGTATTCTGCAGCGGCTCGTCTGTTCTTGATTCTTGCATTGATAGGCAGTGATTCATTGTTCTGTAACAGAGGCACCGCTCCAACATGTGAATGGATGATTTATGTGACCATCTGTTTTGTTTTGATCATAATTTGATTATCTCTTTCTGTGTGATGACTTTCCATGTCAGGACCCGTTTCTGTGGCACTCACTGTAAATGCACGTGTGCGCGCACACACCCACGCGAACGTGCAGCACAACTTGGGAATAATTGAGCCGCCTCTCGATCACTGTCTCCAGCGCCGTCCGCGCTCGCACCCTCATTCTTCTTAAAAACTGACCAAATTATGATTACAAGTAACGAGCAGGATAGTTGCACAACTGACTTACTCCCTCTATCTGTTGTCGCTAATTAAAAGATTTGCAACTACATGTGTCTGCAGATAATCAAAATGTCTTCTGCAGCAGCACTCCCAGATGCATCTGCACTCCAGAGCTCATTTGCTTCCTGCGATCTCATGTTTGTTTAGAATTAATCAATCTACCCACAATTGAGTTAATTAATTAGTGTTTTAATGCTACTCTTTATAATTGCAGTCAGATGAGTCTGCAGACAAAGCAATCACATTAATGCAAACACAACAGATAATTGTTATCCAAACTTCCTCAGCAACAGCAGCAGGGGAGAGCTTTTTCACTCCAGAGCTCGTGCTGGGTCAGCGCGTGGTGGCACTAGATGGCACCATTGAGCAGAGTTTCTCCTGGCTCCTCTCCTTCCACGTCCTGGATGCTGTTCAATTAATTGTCCTATACTGTCCTCGTTGAGTGAGTGCACATATGCATTGAGGAGCTGATGACACGAGGGTCCCTGTGATACCCTTGCTTGTAGATGAATGTCTATTAAGTGTTGAAATAAAAGGTCAGTGTTTCCACAAAGTGCAACATACAGAGCATCCTGTTTAAAAAGTGATATTTGCTTGTATCTAGTGTGAATCAAAGGGAACATTTTGTGCGTCTGTGTGCGTCTGTGTGTCTCCTCTCTCCCCTGATATTGTTAATTTTTTTTTTCTTTCACAAGAGGGATCAACAGCGTGACCTTAGAGGCTTCTTTCACTAAATGTCAGACTCTGTGTTCTTTTCAGGAACATTTTCCACAAAGGCTGGCCGCTGTTTAGAGCATCATTCACCTCCTCTCATGTAGGATCAGCTCTAACAGTGCTGACTTCATGCACACAGGTTAGTGTTTGTATAGTTGTAAGGTAAAAAAAAAAGAAAATTCAATTCAGAACAAAAACAGGTGCAAGAAATGTCTTCGTGAAGTTTGCACCGCTGCCTGTGGTCGCATTGTTCCTGATTAATTATAACCACAGAATCCTCATCATCACCATCATCATCGCCATCATTACCTGCAGCTCTGTAGGCTGCATTTCTGTTTACGCAGTTTTCCGGTGTTTTTTAGGAACATGCTCGTATCGTTCGGCAGCATCTCAGCAAGAGCCATTATTCCCTCATCTCTTTAGTTTATCTCCTCTGATGATCTGCTCAGATAGATATGACAGCTGAATAAATATGCAAACGTAGTGCTCCGCTCCACTCTTCACTGCAGAATTTCTATTATGCCTCAGATTTAGAGGCAAACTGTATATTGTGATAACAATGGGGCTCTTCAGGGGATTTGGATGAATGTGTTTTTTCTTCTTTATCATCTTCTGATAAACTCCTGATATCAGCTGCAAAAAACAAAAAAAAACGGAGGCGCTTCGAATAATTAAAACTGTCTTTTCAGAAATCCGCTGTGGAAAAAGATCTTTCAAATTGTCTGAATAAAACAGAATTCATAAAATCACACTTTCATAGCTGCGTCACGTCTTTTACTCTGTTCTGAGCTTTGCTAGTCTCGTCCTTCGAAATGCCTTTTATTTGATTTTAAGATGAAGTGATCCCAAATGTTGTCAGTGTCGTGACCTGTGAGTCTCTGCAGAAACTCAATGGGATCATCAGGACAATTAAATCAGCTCGTTTCTTAAATGGAAAAGTTTCATTCATGACGAAAGACAATGATGTACCTTTTAAAAATGTCACTGACCTCAAGTCATTCCTTTTAAAACGCAAAAAATATGAACGTGTTTTATTTTTCTGTCCTAATCTCTTCACATACCACAGATATAACAGCATTGTGACATCTTATAGCAGAAAATGTGGAAGAATCTTCAGCATCACAGTGATCGATGCACTGTTGGACTTGTGGCCATATGTTGCCTTTTTTTTCCAGCACATACTGGTGACTATCTCAGCTTTAATACTTTGGGCTTTCGCCTGGCCCCCAGCTCCCAGCATGCTTTGAAACATGTAAGTCTCTTTTCAATCAGTTTTTTGAGCATGGCATCGATATTGGCTACGTTTGTGGCAGAGGAGGCGCTTTGGCAGCTCCTTTTGAATAGAATTGCCATGGGAGGGGTCGGCTTGACCCAGCTTTAATGCAAAACTGAAAAGGAGAGGAAACAAACAAAAAAAAAAAGCTACTATATTTAACCAAATCTGCAGCTTACTTGGAAAACACATGATAATGATATCCTCTTAACACTCCTTGCTGTAGAATTACAGCCCTCACAGCAGCAGGGGCCAACATTGGAGACTCTGGAAGACACAGTTATTACAGCGCAATCATTATGTTGTGACTGCGTTTCTGGCCCTGTTCACCTTACTCGGTCAAGAGAGCAACACTACAAAATTAGCAATTAATATGGAGCAACGCTCACTCTTTTCTCCCAAAAAAAAAGGAGCAGTCCCCTCAGATCCCACAGAAGCGCATGTAAATGTGATTATTTTTGTTTTAAGAGACGATGGTTATGTTAATGGAGGTAAAACAACACGAGCCGGAGTAAAATTGGAGCGGTTGAGCAGAGGAACCTCTCTGTGCGTTATGACGGACTAAAAATAGATACATCTTCCTTGACAGGTTTCTTGTTGTTTTTGTTAAATCTTAATTAGTGATTAGTTGGAATAATTCTCAAACTGCTTCTCTCTTTTTTCTCTCCCAGCGGAGCATGCTCCGTTATTTTAATTAAGCAGAGGTCACATTTATTAACTCAGCAGGAGTGTGTTGAGTGAAACTGTGGAAATCGGTAACAATGCTTCACATCGTGCCGCACCGACCAGCAATGCACATTCTGCGCCCTCTCCCTCCATTCAAGGGAGGAAAGGAAGAGTGTTGGGAGGGGAAGGGGGAGGTTTGTTTTATTTGATTCCTTTTGATCAGGTGTCCGATGCTATATTCCCATAGCTCCTCCTTCTGCTCTTCCCCATGGTTAGAAGATGATGCAGCTCGAGCGGGTCCCCTGATGGGAGCATCCACTGGGTTTGGGAGGCGGTGGAGTGTGGTACAGCGAGAAAAGTTGACGCAGTGAGAAAGTGGGAGAAATAAAGGTTGTGCGCAGAAGGATTAAATGAATGAAAGCGAGCTCTGGGAGAGAGGAAGAAGGCGGGACAATTAAGGACGAGTGAGGCACTGTCATGCCGCTCACGCAGAGGAGAGCTGATCAGACTATAAATCAAAAATGCCGCTGTTATATCTCAGTTCAGATCTTTTGACAGTATATTGCTTGTTTTCCTTGTGCAACATGGCAGCTGGCTTCACACCAAGCAGATAGATGTACAGTAAATAAAGGCTTTACATTTCAGTCCTCTCTTAGGTGGTGAAAAGTAAAAATCTTTGTGTCAAACTCACTCAGATTTCCACATAAAAACTATATAATAAGATAAGCTTGAAGTCCTTCTGGACTTTACATCCAGCTCAGAAGGATGATTCATAGCAGATAATGCATTAGTTTAATTCTGAGTTGAAAACCATCCTCACCGACTCGGTTTATATGTAAATACACAGAGAAGACTGCAAATTTCAGGAGCACAGAACAGGGTTCGCTCTTGGGTTTTATTTGTTAGATAGCTCTTCAGGGAGAGACTGCAATGTGTTGTACATTCTGTCTGTGGCCAAAAGGCAATCACTGCCAGGAAGCTTTTGACACCTCCTGATTATATGATGCCTCTGAAAAAATGACACAGATTTTCTATCGCGTGCTGGGTGTACCTCAGCTTTAGGGAGCCTCAGAAGACGTTCATGCACACAGCCTCCGAGCCCCTGTACGCTGTGTGTAGGCTTTTTATTGTCTGTGGGGACGATGAAAGACAAATGGAAGGGATGCTGCTTCTACTCGCTCGTAGGCACTAAAAAAAAACACACTGAGTGTACGTTGGTTTAGAAATCTCGTGTGTGAGAGCTTTGTCAGAGTACTGTCTGACTTATTTTGTAACACATTAGTTACTCTATTTGCATGGCAATGTCTGTAGGTTTCATTCTAATTGCATGGATTAAAAGCTGTAAAGGTTCTATGTCCACTGTCATTAGGTTCAGAAAGGTTTTATCAGTGAGTGGACACAGAAATTCCTTCTTCCCCCTAAAACTTTAATAGAGTAAAAAGACTTAAAATAGATGATGAATGTGTTTGTGAATAGTTTAATTCACAAATGTGAATCTGTGATGTTGAGGTTTGCTTGAGGAGAGTATCCGTATCCGTCATGGTTGTTTAAAAATCTTGTTTAAGGAATCAGCAATATCATAATTTACCTTGTAATACAGCCTATAGTCAGTAAAGTTCATTCTCAGGATTATGATTAAAACATTAGTTCTTCTAATCTTATAAACTTGACCAATAAAATGACTCAATATCTAATATTATCAACAGTCACTAAACTGTTGTTATTTTTTTTGTTTTGTTAGACTGCATATTTTTTTTGCAGTGTGCTCTGACAGCCGTTCATCCTGCACCAGTGCGGGGGCCTCACCGCTGACTGACACTCTGTGAATGATAGTGAAATCTAGCAGGTGCATTTGGCTTGCATACCTCTGATCAGTACACCACTGTGCTTGTCTTCTTAGCTTGCTCTGTAATAAGCTCCTTCAAAGATCAGTATGTACCACCCCCCCTTCCCACCTCCCCACTGATAAGATCTGGAGTATGTAGTTCTCTCCTTCCCTTTATTCCCAACTCTTTTCGTTTTCTTAAGAAAATGTCAGTTTAATCATATCTTAATGCTTTGATAATGGGGTTCTTTTACACGGGCGAAGAACAGTCACTTCAGTGTCTTAAAAGCCCAGGATGTGGAGGGAAGGAGAGAATGTCTCTAAATTAAATTTGCTCGGGCCCTGCCTCAGCACTGTGTATGAGCATCTGTGTGTGTGTGTGTGTGTCTAACAGCGAGAACTGAGGCTCTTTTTCACCCCTCTTGACAATCACACAAAACATATAATTGTTTCATGTGCGTAAGTGGAAACTATTAATATTTAAATGTCAACTTGCTCCATTTAAATACTTGTGAAAGTTTAAGTGGAGACTAAAGAGAGTGTCAGTGAAGGCCACAACCTGCCCCTTTAAATGTATGTAATGTGCTTTATCTTTATTGCTTTACTTTAGTACTTCACATAATGAGGTGCAGAGACAAGTCGCTTGTCATGTGAGAATTTGTAAGTGTTTTATTTCTATCTGTGCCGCTTTGGATTCAACAAACTGAGGGGAAATGGCAAAACAAGGCGATGTAAATAAATTATTTGTGTAGTGCAGTGTCACTGCATGCTAACAAAGAAGGAAGGAATGCGATGGTCCCCAGTGATGTGTGCGTGTGTGTGTGTGTGTGTGTGTGCAGGTGTGAAGCCAGCTGCTGGGCTCCTGAACCCCACCCCCCACCCACACACTTTTCCTGTCACTCACAATGACAGGCAGGTGAGGCAGCGAGCTCACACACACACACACACACACACACACACACGCAACTGTTCAGGTGTGTGTGTGTGTGTGACTCAAACTCCATAAGGGAGCTGTGCGCTGAACTTCTGTTACTCTGAATGTTAGGGATAAGAGAAAAAAAGTTGGGTAAAGGCTCTGCTGCTCAAACAAACCCTGAAATGAGTTTGCGTTGTGGAGGTAGAAGACTTGTAGCATCGCCACCCACTTTCAGCCATTTAGACAGTGTGAGAGGCAAAGACCAGAGGGCATATTTAAACAGCCCTGTGGCTCTTCCATGTTGCTGTCAGCCCGCTCTGGGACTGAGACACTGCCGGCTGCTGCATTGTCTTGACCTACTTGTGACTCGTTATTGCGCTGAATTAGAGGGACGGCTGACAAAAACAGCTCCACGAATGGGGGAGGGCTTAAGAACAAATAGCCATTTCTGGTGGAGTTTTCGAGTTTTAATCAGTGAAGCAGAAGCCAGCGGAGAGCAGGGAAGTCTGCACACAAAAAACATTATCTGCGTCTCAAGATGGATCCTTGACTAATCCTGCTGTCTGAGCTCAACGCTCCCAAGATGCTCCGAGAGAGGAGAGGAGGAATACTTGGAAGAGAGGAGGTGGTGGTGGTGGTGAGAGCGAGGGAAGAGCTCCACAGACCAACAGCAACAACAACAACAGCAGCAGCAGCAGCAGCAGCAAAGTCAGTTCAGTCTTCCAACAGGCCGGTGTCAGATCAGGGACAGCAGTTTGACCCTAGCAACCAGCCTCACAGAGGACGATTACCTGCTCTGACCAGGCACTCAAGACGTCAAAATGGTGTCACCATTCTGCGCGGGAGCATCCTCAAACTGCTCCGAAGAAGTCCCCCTTTCATCTTTTAATTAGTCAGTTTGCATTGGCTGCTACAGTAAGCAGCGGATTTGTTATTTATTTGCTGAAACACAGGCTGCCACGTTATTGTGTGGCTCCACGCAGGCTGCTGTCCTCTTTGATTCAGGCTAATGGAGTCCCACCAAGCTACATAATATGTGCTGTATGAAAAGCCTCTAATTCCAAATCATCTTAAAGAAGCGATGCGTACAGCGAGAGAGAACGTCTGCACAATGACACACACACACAAAAACACAGAAACGGAGGGAAAGAAAAGACAGCACAAAAACTTCATGTGATTTTTGCCTGGACATGAAACCAATTTGTTCACAGAATCATCGTGCTGCCATTCACTGTAAATGATTAGAGGGGAGCTCCTTCGCATTGATCTCTCGCACAAAGCTCAACAAGCATCTGCAGCCAAACACGGAAATGCAAAGATTTCACATTCGCTGTGACTTTTATTGTGTGACAGTGTGTCGAGCTTACAGTCGAGTAAGACTGTGCTCAATGTATTTAGCATCGAAAATGCATGTTCGGTGCAATTTACACAACTTAATTGTGTTCTAATTTCCAAGCTGAGGAAAGAGATTTCCCGAGGAGTGGGAGACGAATGATGCAGCGGACAGTGTTTAAGCTGTTGCTGACTGCGGCTGCTTAACAGGAGTCTGTCACTGGCACTCTGTGAACCTGTCAGGGTTACCATTGAGATGAATCTAAAACTGGCCACAGGGTTATTTTTAGACTTGGCTGCAGGATGAGAAGTATCTGAGCCTCATAAGTAGGTCAGCTCAAGTGGTGTTCAGATTGCTGTTATGTACAATTACTGAAAAGTAGCATCTCTGGTCCGGAGCAACTTTTAATCCACACTCTAGTGAATGAGCAAGTAAACTTTTCTTCCAAAAGTCTTCCACAAACAGTTTGTTCTACAAGTTGGTTTTGTTGGCGTACCTGTCACGAGTTTTGTGTCAAAAAAACAGCTGCTGTGAATTTGTATAGACGCCGGCTGGAGACAGATTTTACTTAACTGATTTAATAGTTTCTTGCAGCTACTTTATGCTTTTCCCGCCACAACCTTCAGCGTCTTCACAGCTCTGCTAGTGCTATTGCAGCACATGCATTAGAAGCCCAATCTGTCTAAACATGTGTTCAACCTTACTTGTTTTTCCGTAGCAGGCATGTAGCGCAGTCATGTACGGCGTTCGTTTAAATTAAAACTGTGATTTATGAATTAAAACGTGCAGGGTTTCCTTTTAAAGCCTCTTGTATTTTCTGTTCACTACTGCCCCGCGGTCACAGCGGAAAACATCACACATTTTCAAGTGCTTTTATCCCTGCACCTCAAACCATTTTACCCGAGAGAGGTGCAAGACAGGTTTCCATATGGTTACAGTACACCACATTATGGAAACAAGCACGGTCAAACAAAGCCCTGCTGCACAAAGATGCTATATCTCCGCTGTGTATTCAACTGCATTAATTGAATAACAGGAGGAGAGCAGGTGACAGTGTTGGAGTGAAAATGATGAGCGGCTGTTACAGTGGCGTGGCCCCCGTTCCAACTTTGACAGGTAAACAATCTAATTGATTTTCCACGCCGTCTTGCCGGACTGTTCAATGCCGTATTTCCAGTTTAAACGCCGACTATTCTCAGTGTTTGCAGAACAGACAAGCTCGTCATCTGTAGCACTGAAAACATGTCAAGTTAGAACGAGTAATTTGTGGTGATGAATGACAAGTGCAGGCTCCTGTTCAGTAGTCTGAGCGCTCATTAGAAAACACATTTTCAGATGTCACCAGGCTTCTGTGTTTTTGTACTTTTTGGATAGAATAAACAAATATTGCTTGAATACTGCAATGTCACAGAAATGAGCAGAAGGAACTTAAACCTCAATTGACATGTCTCACGCAGCCGACTTTTTTGAACGTTGACAGCCATCTGTGTGGATTCCTTGCACTCTCCACTAATGAGCTGTGGGTTGAGGGGACCCAATCTACACAGGCCTGTCCCTGGGGCCCTGTGCAGCTGCCGGGCACACATATCCCACACACACACACACACACACCCTTGTCACACACAAACAAACAGCCACCAGCATCGCTCTATGTTTGAAAGCACACTTTGGCTAACTAACATCTGAAGTTGCACAACTTCACATAGAGTATCTGTTATATTCTTGCACCACACAGATTCCTCTGTGCCAACTAGAGAGTGTAAAAGTGCCAACGCCACAGTAAATAAAAAGCAGAAGAAAAAAAGGAGTGTATCCAAACAAAATGCGAATGCTGCACATTATGTTTCGGCTGCAGGAAGACTGAACGCATACAACTGTGGATTTTTTTGTGAAATCTATTTTTGCAGAAATGTGAGTTGAGTTATTTAATCTCATACCTGCTGTCTACGTGTGACTCGGCAGACATTTGTTTTCATATTCCTGAGCACTAATGATATGTGTATAACAATGAAAGACAGCCGAACAGACTGGGAGACGGCGAACGACTGTGTTATTAAGTCAAAGTTTGGCTGCTTTCGCTTCCTCGCATTCCTGCACCTGTAAATCTTAGGACAATGTGTGGAAATCTATTTGATCCTCAGCTGAGCTGGAATGCCACTGATACAGTGTGTGAATAGGAAACGACGAGAAGAGCCTAATCAATGTCCTCCAGGACTGGCAACCATCTCGCCTTTGTTTCTTTTTGTAAATACAACCTCTTTAACATCACAATATGAGCCATTATCTCGCCTGGCAAGGTAAATTTTGGGGGGAGCTGCACAAAAACATACATTTTCCCTCAGCCTTGGAGCAGATCAGTCGGGTGAGATCTAAAGTCATGCAAATGTTACAGCAGGAAAATACTGGCAAAACTCATTCTAATTATTCCATATCAGCACATTTGCATGGAATGGATTTTTTAAGAAGGGAAGAGTTTATGATCAGTGGAGCTTGGGCATGGGGCCTGTTTAGGAATTCACAGCATTTTGATCTAATCACAAAATCAAAATATTCATGAAACACAATGATATCTCCCTGAAGCAGGCGGCTAGCCATTAATTTTCAAATTCAGGTAATTTATTAACACTTATCAGAGGCTGAAAAAGCCTTGCTCCGTGTTTGTAAAGTGGGTGAGAGGGAGAGAGGAGTTCGAGAAAACTGATTCCAGATGATTTATAACGGTGTGCTGGGTGCATTTTCAACCAGGTATTCAATTAGAATGTACGTCCAATTTTCTATTCTAGATCTACAGTTAAAAACTCTATTAAAGCACCGTTTTCCTTAGCATACATGTCTATTATCAGCATTCACGGCAAATTTGATAACTGTGCTTCTGGCTCTGTTACTGTGCTGGTTTAATGCTTATATGATTCTTTCTCTTATTAATTGGAAGAGGTTTGACAAAATGCTGCTTGGACTGCTTTTTCTTGCTTGCGAACCTTTACCTTTATCATACTTTCTTCAGAATAAATTCATTATTCTGTACCTTGAAAATCACAGCTGCATTCAGTATCACTCTATCCATAACAGCCACTGTAATCCACGGCTTTCTTGGTGCTCCCCACCCCCTTCCAGCGGCGCCTGTGAGGTTTTCTTTTTGTTCCCTGTGGCACATATGCAATATAGTGATAATGGAGACAGATTCTATTTTGAAACAATGGCTCCTTACTTTCAGACAGAAGTTGAGAGAAAATATTTCCTCTTGTTTAGCATGTAACTGCTGAGTTGGCCCGGCGTAGAACGCCATCTTTCTGACATTTTAAGTCTCTCTCCTGTTGATTTCTCTTCTAATTACAAAAGAAGGGAACTGGGGCGAGGCCTCACTAATGTGTTTGGCTAGTCACTAACGGTTTATTAGAATAAAATAATATAGTTAGGATACATGGACAAGTCCCACAGTCTTTAGCTGCTGTTAGACTAGTGTCAGAAGTTCTGAATTTTGTAATCACACCTCCAGCCACGGACTGAGCAGCGCCTTACAGGAAGTGGAGATGGACAAAGTCAACAGTCCTTATGCAAAGGTGCATTCATAGGTGTATCTAAAGCTCGTATAGGAAATCACTTTACGAGCTGGTTAAAGAGTTGATTGAAGCAAGGGGATGGTGGCCGACGTGAAAATAATCATCTTGCTCTAACGGTGATCGATAAAAGAACATCATCCCTTCAACTCTTTGAAATGAAATGACTAAAGTCTATGCCCACATCTCGAGGGTGCGGATGAATACAGACCTTGACAAGCATGTGGTGCTAGTTACAGTTACTAAGCAATGACTGGACATTTCTCTTTTGGGGGAGGGTCTTAGGGAACTTGAGTTGTCGCAATTTCATTTTTGTCGTCATAGTTTCTGTTGGACAGTATCACTGCAGAAGTCGTTCTTCTTTATTACTGTTTGTCATCCTTTCCCCACGAACAACAAAGCTTCCGTTTGTGTTGCAAACCTCAGATTTAGCAGCTGAAAGATGTATCCAAGAAGGTGAACTGTTGAGCAACAGATTTAGATGGAACAGACCGACAACTCAGGCCATCTGGGTGTATGTGAATCCATCTGGGTGCACGTCTCCTGAGGGAGGGAGTCAACTTCTCTCAGCAGTAGCTTATCTTATGATTCTGTATTTCTTCAAAGTATGCAGTGTTTCCTGCTCTGCTTTAAATTTAAAAAGGCATCTCTGACTCAAAGAAGAGCACATTTCATCAATATGCACTTTGAAGCCGCATCTATTAT
>JAUMHF010000008.1:17473354-17508546 GCA_032359275.1 Microctenopoma steveboyesi
TTTAAATTTAAAAAGGCATCTCTGACTCAAAGAAGAGCACATTTCATCAATATGCACTTTGAAGCCGCATCTATTATGGGAATATCTTAATAAACACGAAAACACTAGATTGGGTTATTATTGTGAATCATATCTTCCCTGAAATAAAAACCAAGCTTTAGATGTTGAAAATGTGTGTAGAGATTCTCATTGCACCACTGAAAAATCATCAAAGGGATTGTGTGGGCGTTTTTTTCCTAATCATTCTTCACTGTGCAAAGATTATATCTCATACCTTCCATTGTGTTTTTAGTCAGTGCAAGGAAACAGCCAGTGACACATCTTCCCACCATTCACCAGACAAAATGATCTGGGGAAAAGGACGGGGTTAAAAAAACAGAAGGCCTGGATCTCTTTGTCTTCCACTAATATTGCCAAGTGGATTCAAACAGCCCCTGAAGCTGAGCTGAGCTGAGCCCTGAGCTGTGATTGCAGCGTGATAACAACCAGATGGATCAATACATGTGTTGTAAAGGTTAAATGATGTTATGTTGTTCGTTGTTATTGAACATGGCATGTCACACTACGTGATACTGACACCCTTTTTTCTTCCCTCTCCCTTTCCTCTGCTCCAGGTAGGGCTGAGGTTGAGACCCCGCAATGATCCCAAAGAATAGGGTCAAGTGTTGCTGCCTTTGCCTTGGGAGGCAGTGAACTGTCTCACCTGAAACAGTGATTTGTCCTGACTGGACAAATCTCTCCATAAATACAGTTATTGACTTTGACCTCCCAGCAATTGCAAATCTGTACACAGTTATAGTGAAATTAATAACTAAACAATTACTTCACCAAAATCTCTGCATTTAATCTACATTTAGTTTTTTGTTTTTTAGCCAACTCTCTTCCACATATACTTTATCCTGCATATGCATCTGTTTTATTTAAGATTAAATACAACATTTGATACACATGTGTATATTCTGCACTGAAAATGATATTATAATAACAGCACATAACAAAATCAGAAGGAACCTGGAACAAACTGCTGTTGCCATTTTTGCTAAATGTAAAACTCTACCCAGCACTTAAAATGTTGACAACAAAAAAATTGTGTTACTGACTCTAATTTGACATTTTTTAATTAAAAAAAGCTTTCTTATTCCTTTTTATTGATTTAAAAGCTTTCATTAATTTTTTTTTTCACACACATATCCCTCTACATACCACCACTAAGTTTATTGCATTTACCAGAATGAAAATCAGCATCTCTGGTTGCAAAAGGTTGAAACTGGCTGAATAAACTAAAATAAAAATACAATGTTTTCATCAGCACTACCCACATCCACATGTGCATTCAGTTATCAGTTTCGACGGATTCTGTTAACAGTTTGGTGAGTTCCCAAAAATCCCTGCACTTTACTGTAAAGAGGTAATATAGGCAAACAAAAAGTGCAACAACATAAAGAAGAGTCAGACAGAGTCATGCACAGCTGATAGATGTGCATACAGTTATAGTAGGACTTAATAACTGGATGTATTCTAAAGTTTTTAATTGCAAACATGTTGTGTGCACTGTGGTTAAATTATTTTAAATATATAGTTAATGGTGAGTCTGAGGTAGCCGAACAAGTTCTACACTAGCACCTATAAGCATCGCCCATAATATGCACACGTCCAGCAGACAAGAAGGCACAGGTGCATTAGCTCCGCTTTTATAGCTCTGTTTTTGGTCTCCACCACCTCCTGAAATTATCACTATCAAGCTGCTAAATTCTCCACTATGCTCACTAATCATTTATTGTTTCTGGACGCTGTTAGTGTATAGTGGGTCAATACAGTATGAGCCGTTTACAAACCCAGAACCAAACTGGTAGAAAAACCAAAGCAATGGAGTGAGAGGACCAGGGGGAATTGCAGAGTTGGGGTATTCACGCTACCTCTCTGTTGGATCATGTTTGCTATGAGATTCTCAATGCGTTACTTGTAACTTAAACAGGTGTTAAAATGTTTAATTCACTAGCTGTGCCATGTGTTTACCCTTAATACCATAGAGGACTATAGCTTACATTACCACACCCAGCAATTAGCAGCTAAGTCTGTACTTGGCTGCATGTTGACGACTCAGACTCTTGTTTCTGAGGTGCGTAACTTGACTGGTGGAGTGCTGGAGGATTATCAGTGCTCCAAATTACATAACTGAACTAATGAGATACATATTCACACAGCTTCAACCCCTATTCCCACCGGGTGCCTCACTGGCGGAGTGAAATATCCCACAGCTCCCTGTGGACTCCCCGCACATCCCTGCCTGTCTGGGGAGAGGTGAGCAAAGGAGGCGAGCAAGCGAGCACAGGGAGAAAATGCAGACAGGAAATAAATGGAGATGTATCTTCTCCAAAAGGTCTGACTGACAAGTAGCTAATATGCTGTAATTGTTTAGCGAGTAGACTGGAGCTTCTCCCGACAGTGAACTGAGGTGAAAATGACTTCTTAGGCTAAGTGTTTGTTACACTGCAGGTTCTTTTCTGTTGCTGATGCCTCATTAAATAAAGGCCAGAACAGGCTCACATTAGTGTGTGTATGCTCGGGATGTATTTCTATCACCAAACCATATTGCGGGGGAAAATGGGTTATTTAAATAGTTGCCCGTGGACAAGGACCCTGAATATTATTTCTACCAGCTCAATACTAAACAGCTTGATTGTTGACTCTGTGATAGGAGTGAAACTGAGACTAAACAAATACTTTGTGCAGGACTTGCACCTAAACCAGTGGATTCCTGCACTTTCTCGCACAGTACAGAAAATTGAGGTCGCGCTGTCATTTGTGCTCATGGTAATATGGCGCTGCAAATAACAGTCGAGCTTGTTTAAAGTAACATGCCCCACATGTATGTTTATGCTTCTCAACCTGGCACCCACTTCATTTTGCACCAACGGCCACTCTGCTTGTAAATCTCAGCTAAAACCACAACCCATTGGTTTATACCAGATAAGAAGAACAAAGCTAACATATTGTTTTGGTGTTATTTCTCCTCGATTATGCGTCAAGTGACATTAGTTCAAACATCAACGTTGCTCGTTACACCGTCTCTGTAAAATAATGGTCCCACTCATACTCGTTGTCTAAGTTATTACTTGTTATATTTACTCCATGTGACACTCCCCACAGTCTAGGGAGACCCAAACACAAGGACTTCACACGACTGCTTTCACTGTGAAATGAGGAGAGCGAAGATTTAGTGGAAACACACATCTTCGCATGCCAAAACCAAAGTCGCAGACGTACACATTTGCCTCGAAAGCCATGGAAGCACATGCTTAATGATTGTATTCGATGAGAAGTTAAACGCAACTAAATGTGTCTGGTGCACAACAAGATGGGGAATTAAAGTCCACCCTAATAAAAAAGAGGAGACAACCTAACTGGAGGGGACAGATTCACAGCATTATTTATCATGTTACAATGAGCTTATCCCATAATTACCTCATGGTAATTCCCTTATGGATGTCAACTGTGTTTTTTCTCTCCCTCTCTCCATCCAAATTAAAATCTACATTGCCGTCTTTATCATTCTAACTACTGTATATTACCTCTAGTACTAATAATGAGGCTTTTAAAAGACACTTACCTCAAAAAGCTAATTGTTTTTGTTTGATTTTGGTGACACTTTATCAAGACCGGCTGTTAATTAATAGCAATTATACATTAACTATTAACGGAGGCACCTTATTAATTAATAGCTTCAGATGCAATTAAATTACAGATGCACACACCAATTTAGCAACCAACTTTCCTTAATCCTGCATAATTTCAAAGGGATTTCAGAAAGGGGGAAAGTGATTCTATTATTATGGCTACCGTAGGTGTTAATTAAGAAGTAACTAGCGGTGCATCTAATGTGTGTGTGTGTGTGTGTGTGTGTGCATGCGTAAGTGCAGGCATAGGATTCATCCAGGCTGGGTTTGTGTGCTGCTGGGTATTTACGCTGCACAAACACAGTATGGCCAGCTCACCCCACACAGCAAGGCCATATTTCTGCTCCAGTAGTGAGCTATTTGACTGATAGAGCTGTGTTCACTTATGATGCTGCTTGAGTTGTATGTTTCTATCTGCACTGTCCATGCTTTGCTTTATTCTGCATGCTCCTCTTTAAATCTGTATCTTTGAGGCAGACTTTCCATTTTGCTCCAGGCAGTAAGAAACAGACTCCTCATGCTGTTACTGAATCCCCTTGTTCATGGCTGAATGCTTTTTTGTGTGTGTGTATTTCTTACCTTTGCAATAAGGTGATGGGTTTTCTTTCACACAGTCAAGGCTACAAATTATAAAGCAACTATTTCTTTTAAACAAAGAAGGTTTGAAGCATTATATTTGCTTCATTCAAACTCCTTCATTTAACTTTATTTTTCGAAGATTTGTCCAGTCAGGGTTGTGTCTCAGGGTGGTGCTAAAAGCCAAATTAACTTAATGACCCTGCAGTAGAAATTCTCCATCTTTGCTTTGAAAACATCTTTTTTTTTCTTCACTTTGACACCTACTAAGGATACACCCTACTCCAGTAGTTACGCTGAAGTTAAAGAGACAAAGAGGGGGCTCAGGGGGCCCTGGATGTACGTTCACCATCTCCTTCTATAAGATTTAGAGAAGCAATGCATCTCACAGGGGAATATTCAAGTCAACGTGCATGCTGTCCGATTATGTTAATAGTAAATCCAATTATGCACTTATAGCATAATGCTCAAGAAGTAAACTAGGCTTGTTGCCCAAGGGGTCCTGCAGAAATGAGACCAGCTACAGTATGTTGCAAAATGGTGGAATTTAGTCTTCCATGTTGGTTAAACACTGAACATAGTAATTAGCTCAGTGTCTGTTGCATCAGTGTCAATATGAGTCGTCCAATGGGTTTAGAATCTAAATGCATTTCTCAAATTCAGCTACACTTTTATGAGGAAGAGTTATGAGCTGAGCAGTGAGCTGAGGGACAAATCAGTCCGTTTAGGTAATCTCTTCAACCCTCGGACTCAGGGAGACTGTGATGATGTTTCATTCTATTCTACAGACTAAATGTGTCGTCATCGAACTGAGGATTTAACGTCATTAGTTGTTATGCTGCTACACGGATGCTGCTAGCCTATAGCAGGTTGTGTCTTCATTTCTAGCAGCTCAGATTCACCCTAAACAGATCATGAGTTGTAATTTATCATTATGCTCTTCAGTTTGTTGCGTATGTTACTGCACACTTCTACATTGGAAACCTGCACGAGCAGCTCTGACAGACCTGATCCATGTGATTCAGACATTTGCTCTTTATTGCTGTACATGAAACGCCCTCTAAAACGCCCAACTGTCTGTGTCCGTGCTAATTAATGTTTACTAAACTTGAAAGCCCGTATAGGCTACACTGGGAACCATAATTACAAATGTGCCTTCAACAACAATTTGTTTCTTGGGTGACAGAGAACGTTAAAAGTCTGACTCAAATGAGCGTGCAAAGCTAACAAACACATGTATTTAAACTATTTCAAGCCCATTTTGATCCCCCAAGACATCCTATCAGTAACAAGTCCCTGATCGGAGAAGAAACTGCACAACACAGTCAAACCATCAATTAGTGCAAATTAACAGACATTTGCAAAAATGTCTTTGCTTAGAAAATGGCTGCTTTGTAGTTCAAAAAATTCCCACTTTGGCCTTAGAGTGGGAGTGTTTCCAGCAAATGCTTAAATCCTGAAATAAGTACTGCAATCTTCTGGCACAGACACACAGTAATGCTTTAAAAACAATTTAGCAACTGTCATCGCTGTAATTACAGTAACTAATTACCATCCTCAGCAAACAAATAGCTTAACATAATACGCAGGCCCAATCAATTTTGAAGAAATGCAAATTCCAAAAGCAAAAAAGGACATTTTGGCAAACCTGAAAGAATTACAGGGAAATAATACACTTTGTTTTATCCTCACATAATTCCCAGGGAATATCATATCATAAATATTTGCATTCAGTTCTTATCAGGACATTTGCATTTGCCTCTTATCAGTCGGCAAGCCAGGCACTGGCAGATAGGGAGAGCTGCCTCCACGCCATACACACATTTCTAATGAGTCACGTCGCAGGCTGATATCATATTTTGGCTAGAACTTTATCACCAAAACGAGGAGGTCATTTTCTCCTGGAGTTGGCTCATCTTGGAACTGTCTTTGAGTTTTTTTTTTCCTCTGATGTGATTCAACTGAGATTCATTTTTTAAAGCCCACAAAAAGGATTATTTTCTCTCCTCCCCCAACTGCAACAGCCCCATATCAGTGGCACGTATGCTTGCAATGATTATCATTCTGTCATAAAATATTTTAGTTTTATCAGAGTATTATTTTATTTGCCACAGCATCCCTCAGAACAGAGACTCTGGGGGAAAAGGAAGGAAGAAAAAAAAAGGCAAGCTCATCTGCATGAACAACGGTGGATGACAGGCAGGAGACTCTGCACCACCATCTCATTTTAGTAGACATGTGCAACAGTTTCCAGGGGGAAAAATTAAAGTAATTGTTTGATAACATTTTCAAAAAGGTATTCCACAATAACAATTTCATGGTGCATTGCAGAGTATAATTATAAATCAGCCTTTTTTTTCTTGGACAGCCAAGGAACACTGGGGGTCAAGTAAAGTATCCTAGTCAAATTCTCCTCTCATTAGTGCAATCGCTTCTCTCTGCTAATTATTTCCTCCCCCTCTCTCTCCCTGTCTGCTTCTCCCTCTCTCTGTCTGTCTTCATCTCTCTCTGGATTATCCTGAGCAACTTGCAGCATTAGCATTAATATATATTGTCTTATTGAAATATGTTCTTCTCGCAAATATATTTTGCATTCATCACAGCCTGATGTGACAAAATGTTAAACATTCTTTTGATGTAATGTAATTGTGCATATGACAAAATGCATTTACTGCTCTGCTCTGCTCTTTTCATGCAGCTGGGCCGTTGACATGATTTTTTTTATTTTTATGTAATTAAAAGGCCCAAAAAAAAATTCCTGCCCACGGTGGAGGTGGGTGGGTGTGTGTGTGTGTGTGTATGTGGGGGGGGGGGTGCATATAATAAGGAAGAAAATTCAAGCGTAGTGTAATCATCGAAATGTGCTGTAAGGAATGGAAGTGACATGTAAACGATTTGCTTGCCAAGTAATTCACATGCCCCCCCCAAAAAATGCCAGTGAAATGACAGGCACACGTGATTAACAGTGGACAACTGTGGTGGCTATTCTGATACGAAGCATAAAAACGGTGGAGAAGAGTGGGACAACACGGAAACACAGTCATCCCTCTTCCTCTCATCTACCTTCTCCTTGAGAGGAAATAAGTTGCAGGGAGATGTGAGAGGGAACGCGCTCGTTTGAAGCGCTGCCGTCTGGAGGTGGGTCTCTGAGCCTCTTTCCTCGGTCTTCATAATGGCTCAGTGCCCGCTTCAGCTTGGAGGAGGGCAGCTGGATCACCTTAAGGATTCTCCTTAAATCTTATCTCAGGCTTTGTTTAAACAGAGAAAGGGAGACATTCCACTAGGCCCAGCTCTGAAGATCTATCATGCAGCACTCATATACTCAGCACCCTCTCTTTTCCAACTAGCAGAAAAATGAGTGAATTTGGATCTTTAATAGCATTGCATGTGCAGTGTTTCCATAATATCACTGTAGCGAAGAGGCTGGAAATGTTGATTTCAAACAAATGTGTGACTGTACATTTGGAAAGACATATTTTGTGTTACATTTTCATTTTTCTTCCTTAACAACGGCACACGTTGTGACAAACCGTGCTGCTATTAGCACGTCATTAGCATATTTGATGAAAAACCAAATATGTGGTGATAAGGAAAAATAAACTAAGCTCGCATTTGCACAACTCTCAGTCAGTTGGATGGTTCTTGGCTTGCCGTGTGTAGTATGTGTGTAGTATTGAGACCAGTGAGACCCACTGCAGCTTGGGTTTTTGGAGGGCCCAGCCTCAGGCAAACAGGCTGGACGGTGGTGGCCTCCAATCCTTCCACCATGCCTGACAGACTCCGTCCAGGGCTGTTAACTAGCTGTAAACACCATGATCTACTGTGTTCTGCTCTATCCTGGCGCACACTGCACAGAGCAATTAGTTATTAGTCTAGCCGGTAAACTCTGAAATCTGTTTCTACTCTGTCACTCTTCCCCTCACACTGCTGTTACAATCAATCCTCTGTAATGCCGACAATATTATCACACTTACAACACATGAATAGAAAACCTCCTATGTTTTGTTTGTTAGTTAAAGAATTAGTAAACGTCTTGACATTAGAAAAAGGAGATACGCCTCGAGGTCCAATGCATCTCACTTTCACCTGACGTCCTGTACAGAAGAAACCTTTTGTTAGGATGGATGGATTTAAAAATAGACATTGTTTGGTATCTCATTTTCATGCTTCTGTGTGTGTGTGTGGCTGTGTGTGTGGCTGTGTGCACGCATTAATACATGTATGTACTGCATATTGTACTAAACGTATGTTAGGCATGTGTAGACGTGTGCAGGGTAGTGATATTTACAGGCGAGTGCTGACTTAAAATCAGACAATGGTAAAACAGGTCTATTTATTTATTATTAAATCTGGAAAATAGGAGCATAATATTCTAACCAGCGTTGGAATTAGCAGTGTTTCATCTGCTCTTAGGTTGAATTATTTGAGGACTGTGTCATAGGTTTCTGGAGCCCATCAGCTGGCAGGCAGGGTGCACAGTGTTTCACAGGGCTGTGAGGCAACAGCACAAACCACTGCACCGCACACCGTGCCACCGAGCACCAAGTAGTACTATATCCAAAGTGATCCATGTAGCTCCACATAAAGAGAACAAGCAAACCTTTAGTCTAATTCTGTCTAGAGCCAGTTAAACACTTTCTGATGACAGTTTCTGCAAAGAACTGAGTACATTTACTCTTTACTGCTTATTTTGCCAATTAATCCCACTTAATGTTCATTTACTTTTAAGAACAACTGGATATAAATATTTTAATTAATTACGCTGACATACCATCATGAACTAATCACAAGTACAAGGGTGAAATTCAGCTCCAGTTTTACTAGATTTACTATTTGTGTTTTGTCTCTAAAGTGACAACAGGACTTTGGCCTAATTTTCCATGAATTAAAAGTGATTTCTCTCAATGGACGGTTATTGTAACAGCAACAAACCCAGCTGTTGTTTTAGTGCAGTATTTGTGCTTTTGTACAGAGCTGTTAGAGCTTTTGTTTACTGTAACTTGAGTAAAGTCGTATTTCTATTGGACTGAATATTGTAATAGTCACACATGCTTAATAAAACTAAAACAATCTTTGCAGACTAAGACTCTCTGTGTTGTAACAAATCTGCAAACATCAGTGGCATCATGCAGGATCAAGTTCAAGGTGAACAAAAAAAACATTTTCACAAAGGGAAACAGTTAAAAAGCTCTGAAAACTGTTTGGAACTGACGTCTGACAGTGATTTAGGCTTTGGTTTCATAAAACAACGCAGGTATCCACAATGGGTGACCGCAGATGTCGTGTTATCTTCCATTCGGGCACTATATTTACATGGGTTTTCAACATTTGTGCAGCCTGTGGTGTCATTATCTTTCAAAATGCTTGTTGAGCAGCATTATTGGAGCTTGATGCCGTAGCCATGGTCGGGCCGCGCGCGATACATGTGGGGTCGGCGCATAAGAGGCCGAGTTACCAGTCACTCTCAGAGGGGGGCCCCTGTCCGAGCCGACTTTTACAACTGGTTAGCTGCCATCAAACCAAAGAGCTGCTAATCCAAACTCATGAATAGCTAAAGGCCTTGCAAATGAGTGCAGAAATGGTGTTACAGTGTTTGCATAGCACAGCAGCAGTGTGCCCGTCCAAATCAAGAAGAGTTTTGGGCCAGTCTTTGTCTGAGGATCTCAGTTTGGCCAGTGGTTCAGCCCCAGCAGGGACTGGGATCTAGAGGATTTAAGCAGAGCTTCAGCAGCTTTTAGAAATAAGCTTGTTGGGGAGACGATGCTGCACAGTACAGCGGTGGATCACAGTACAGACACAGGAAAGTTTAGAAGGAGCCTCCGCCTTAGTATACAGTATCAATGTAGCTGTTTTATCTGCATTCGTTGCTACATGCATGACGCCATGATAAGGTCAGCACCATGTATTTGACCTTGTTTGTATCGTTCATAATATTTTCATGTATAGTTTCTCTGTGACAACATCAGTGCTGGTCGCCATGAAATCTTTCTACATTCTTTTCTCTCAGCCTGCTTTGTTTCACGTTTCAGATTGGAGGGCCTTACAGAGGCCTAAGACGCTGCACTGAGTGAATCACTGTATTTTGGTGATGCCAGGCCACCCTGTGCTATGACAGAGCCACCGATGCTTTCTGTAACCCTTTTACTCGTCCACACACACACACACACAGAGTTAGAATTGACTGTTTGGACCAGAGGAAATAGCATATGATGGAAGACAGGGACGGTGCTGGGTGGAGTCTGATTAAGAGATTGGGACCATTCTGTTACTGAAATGCTTTCTTCAGTCCTGCTGATAACATCATCCTTGGGCTTTATCTTTGTTCTTGAACTTATTTTAAACATTCCCCTTCTCCTCTCTCTTCATTACATACTGTCCTCTTCTTTTGGCATCCAGTTTCATTACTGGCGACTTATCTCATACATCCTTCCTTTCTGTCACTCTGTTTATTGTGTGGCAGGGATTTTGAGATTAGCTGTTCCCACATTCCCCCCTAACACTACAGTATAATGAAGACTCGATGCACCAAACCAGTTCTGGCATGTGTGCTGCGCTAGGACGGAACTAAATATTTATTTTTAGTTGAAGTAAATTAATTAGACTATCTAAAGAAAGATAGCAGAGAAAGGCTGTGCGTTTAATTTGAAATGGCATATCTGCAATGGATTTTTTTTTTACCATTTCATAATCCCATAGCAAATATGCTGCCTGCTCCATATGATATTACCATTCACTGCAGATTATTTGCATATAGGTTGCAAAGTATGAAAGGGTGTCTGATGTTATTTTGATTGATGAAGAAAAGTGTCCATTGGGTCTTCTGATATAGAGTCGTCCCATTAGAACAAGCCTGTGCTGTCTGGCATTTAAGGCGCTTGACTGAACATGGCTCCTTATTTCCAGCAAAGAAATCAAGGTCTCATCATGCTCATATCGGCTGTTCTCGTAAGTCGCACACTTGCGTTGATAGATAAGGATTGCTCCTCAATGGCTCCTTTATAACGCCGTGAATGCTCTGTTAGGCGGACATTTAAAAGTATCACCGAGTGTACCCATGAGTATCGAGGCAAGAAAACAAAAAAAGTGAAATGTGTTGTGAGCTCTACGTTGGTTCAATAAAATCGAAGCAGTTGTGGAGCTGTTGCACCGTGGCTGTCTTTGTTCTGTGCAGTAATTCATTCATATGTGATCTTCCAAAAAAATAAATTCACCTTAATATTAAATTCCCTCTTAGTGTTTCCCTGTGCGGCGCTTCCCTGTTGAGTTGCAGTAGAAGCGTAGCATCAAAAAGTTTGTTCAGTGGCAGGACTGTGAGTTTTTTCCTCCCATCGCTTACATCTGAAACACGTTGGGCCTCAGACATGCTTCTTGTGGAGCCCCATGCGTGACCCTATGTTCTGGTGAGTAAGTGGGCCACTCTCAACAATCAGGCTCTCTGTACCTTTCACTGTACAATACATTTGCTGACTTTTTGATCTTACGTTGTGTTCGGTCTCTATAAACACATTGGTGCGAGTTATTGGTGCATGTTAGAAGGTGGTGGAGGTGGGTTCCCTGTGGGGCCCTGGTCCCGGCTACAATGACGTGACTGCCACTTTGTGCAGGAAGCACGAATCAGCCATCAGGAAAGGATCTCTTAAAGCCCTGTGTTCAGGAGCAACGATTACATCAAGTAAAACCTACAGTATGTCACAGGGTTTCTGCTTCGACATTTACCTATAACCAAAGTATTGTTATTAGCTATTAGCTCAACCACAGTCAAGACCTGGGTGTGAACTGCTGTCTGGGGTCAGATTCCTCCACCACAAGCACCACCCTACGAATATGTGTGTGATACTAATAATACCACTTCCTTTACTGGGGGGAAAGCAAATAAAGAGTTGTCACTGGTCATAAACCAGGCAGCAACAGATTTGCATGAAAATGGGTTTGGCAGAACAAACACAAGTAATTACACACTACAGAACTCTGAGAAGAGAGGTTGATTTTATGGTCTGTATGAAATGACCTCCCCATTTTTATTCCTTCTGGTGTTGTATAAATCCAAAAAAATGGAAATTTAGTATTGTTTTAAAAACTACAAGGTTCAATTTTAACTTCAGCTGTGTCTCTTTCTGGCACTAAAATGGAAAGATTTTTCCTCAGTCCTCAGAAAATCTAAAAAGGATACGAGAAAGAGACAACCTAAAGGTTGTTATGAAAAGATGTAGAAGCTTAGAATGTGATCAGTGTTGGCATGAGGTCACTGTTTTAAATGCTCTTATTTTGTAAATGACACCAGTTTTCTTGTCTCACTGATGTAAATGGGAAACATCATGTTCCCCCAATGATCATCCCAGTTTCTCTATCTCCACGCGAAGTGTCTTTTTCATCTACATCGTATCAACCCTTGTCTGCACCACAAAGATGTAATTGCATCACTCAACAAGCAGGTTAAGAGACAGGGTTGGAGAAATTAGCACTTTTTTTATATTGCAGATTTCCCCAGTTGTTTTAATAACCCATCTCAAACCTGTGATCTAATCTGCAGGAACAGTGGAAGTAATTAAAGTTGAAATTAATTACCGTCTGTGCCTGATATTCTAATAATGGCTTTGAGTTTTGTAGCAGGAAGTTGATATTTTGTCATCCGTGTTTTATCTCTCACGGCAGCGCGTGATTGTCTGCTCTTACAGATTATTAATGTAGCCAGGAAGGGAGCAGGAAATGGCAGATAAAGGCAGAGAGACTTTCCTTTCTAGCACTCCTCCTGACCACAGTGGCCCCTCTTGACAGTTTGAAGCCCCTCCCCGCCTCCTCCAACCAGCCTCTTTTAACAGTCCCTTTATCGTGACAGTATTTAGAGGAGATACCGTAAGACTGAGCAGGACTTACGACTGCTTTTGATAGAAATTATACAATTGTTCATTAGTGGCTAAGATAGTACCACCGCGCTCAGATCCACTTTCCCTTTGGGATCTCATTTAAGACCCACCACGTTCAGCAGTGCATAGTGCCGGGGCTGTAGATGTGACACCGCACAGGACCCGCTGTAGACGGTGGAGCTGGAAATGTCAAGTTAAGTGAAGGGAACTGTTGGGCCTGCACACTCTAGTAAGCAGGGTGTGCACCTCCCTGTGGGGTGGTGAGAATGTGAAGCTCTCTTCGCCTGGGTCTGTCACTCTTATAGTTGCTATCGTGTTTTTAATGGAAAACGGTCAACTAATATCAAATATTAAGGTTTGATAACATGGTGGAGGAGCAGCGCTTTCTGAAGTGGAAAGAACCTTTCAGCTTTCTGTATGCTGTATCGCTTTACACCAAATCTGGAGCTCCAAGTTGCTTCCAGACTCCTGTTTGCTCCACTTACCTTAAAGATAAATGGAACTGGTGGGTGCTCTTACACTGTTGGATCTCATCAATCTGTGCTGTTCAGTGCATTTCACTGGTGACTTGAACTGAACGGCATTCAGAATGGTTAAACATTTAAGAGATGAGTTTACAGATGACTTTGTATATGCAACAATTATAAAATGTAAATTATTATTACTTATTTGATTTTGCTGATTTTTAGTCACATGCTAGTATGAAGTGGTGCCAAATGGTTGCACCACACAGTAAAAATTAAGTTTATTGCTCAGTAGGATTGCAGAATTTTGGGGAAAAAAGACCGTTTGCAACATTGAGATCAATATTGTGATATGATAAAGGCCACTTGCTTGCTAGATGACTTTAATCTATAGAATAATTTTTCAGATCTGCTGTTTAATTCTCAGTGAGTAAGGATGAAGCATAAACCACAAAGATACAGGTTCAGCTACATCGTCATGGCCCGTACATTTTGTACTCTGTGTGCCAGTAGAGTTTTTGGTAAACCGATATTTAATTTGATGCATGGTTCTGAAAAACAGTGGATCAGGTGGATGGGGAAGTGAGAATGTGCTGTTGCAACAGAAGAAGTAGAAACAGACTGTATACCTGCCTAAACCCTGGACTACACCACAGGGTGTGACACAAATACACATACGGGGGCTTGTTATTATCTTAAGTTGTTCTGATTGTGATGAGATGAATCGTGCAGCCCTAGCTTTGGTCTAGATGTAAACCTGTTGGTGCCAAGCTGTGTCCAAGCTGAGTAGAAAACATGACGACAGAGCTAAGAGAAGAAATGATTTTGTCACCACAAATGGTTACAATCGCAGCGCTTTCGAAAATACTTCCAAGAAGAGTCAAATTCTAAGACACGCAATTGGCAGCCACTTTAAGGCTCATGGGGCAGAAGCAAACCTTCCTGGATGTGGAAGAAATGTCTACATTTCTCCAAGAGAAGATGTCTGAATGAACGGCATCATATTAGCTGCCAGAGGACGTAATGAAGCCCTGATTTAAACTCTCACTGCACACTGTGAAACTATACGAGCATAAAGTTCCAAAAACGCAGCTGCACTGTGTTTTTATCTATTCATCTGCAGGAGTTCGCTATGCAGAAAACCTTTAGCGTGGCCTGAATTACCCCGGAGTCCACATGTTTTGATCACCTGCTGTACAACAGAACCACCCATAACCATTAAAACTAACTGGTCACTCAGTCATGTTGTAAAGAAGAAACTAACACAGCAGAACTTTTCTTCCTTGCCGAGACTGAAGTCGGGTGACAAACAGCCACTTTCTCCCTGTCTCCTGGATCAGCCATAAGACGATTTCAATGACATGCAGAAGATCAACGGTTGGGAGAGTGAGGACTGCGAGACAGGGGCTTAGAATCGCGGCCGGATCAGACTGAGATGAACATACAATCAGAGGCAAAGCCACACGGGCTTATCTGCCCTTTCACGATCGCTGTCATCATTTAAGAGTTCCCTCGACTGCTCCTCCGCCAAGATGAGAAGGCTTTCTGGCAGCACTGGAAAGTTTCTCTTGTCTGCTTCAGGAGAAGTTTTGGAGGAAACTCGCAGCGCCCCACAAAGGAACACATGAAAGTCATCGAGAAGGGGTGAAGCAAAAATGAGAAGTCAGGAGGTGTCAACCTGGGTGAGAAGAACAGAATCAAACAGACGGAGGGTGAGATATCTGCTACAGGGCACAGAATCAGATGAAATAATGCCCAGATCTGCAGAGGCACGGCTTCAGAACACATGCAGGCTTTAAATTCCGCTTTATTCTCAATTACAAGCTGCTCTTTTCTCTCCTTCTCTCTCAATTAGATCCCTCTCCGTGATATTCCTGAACAGTAAAGTACACTTTCATTTCCAAGCTCTCCTGCTGTGATATTTCAAGCCCACATACAGTATGTACCTTAATGTAAACCTGCCACATCCTTCCAAAAGCTTCATCCCTCGCGTGGCATCCTTTTGATGCGAGCTGCTGATGGACTGTCTGTGCACTCGGCATATGTCACATATACTTCATACAAAACCCCCGGTTTGGCATCAGTGTTTTGGGGCTGTGTGGGAGATCTGTAACATGAAATGGCTCCATTTCAGCTCGCTCCACGGAACATATCCCATACAAGGCTGTGGCCAGTGTTTATAGCTTACCCCCCTGTGAGGTATTGGCATCCAGTAGCCGCTCTATATCTGAGACATTATGGTGGTTGTGTAGTTCTTTTCCCATGTGAGCCCTGCTACTCGAGGTGATTAGAGCATCTCTGTCAGTGGCTGAAGGGACAGATGGAGCAACAGAGGACTTTCTGGAGAGACTATGGTAATTAGGAGTGAAAGGAGAGAAAATGGCAGCATCAGAGCAACTGGGTTCAGGGAGAAGCTTTAAACAACACTATTGAAGTGGTGCAGGGACTTGTGCGCCCTTTGGACAGTTAACATGCCATTGTTATGTTCATGTTAACATGTTTGCACATGCTGTGAGGTTCTCCCTATAGCATCCGTACTGCAATACAAAGTATTCAATGTTTTCACAAAATAGTTTCAAGTCAACAGCACAAGTGACTGAACATAAAGGTCTTTACGATAGATACTGGGGATTATATTTATACATTTCAGTTTATATGGAGACGTGTCGACTATTAGTACAGATGTGAGGAATATCTTAAAAGCTGAAAACGCTTGATTCAGAACACCAGCTCTACACTTTTCCTACTGATATGTGCACGCATCTACCCAGTACATATACATATACAGAAAAGCATTAGAAGAACTCTTTAAAAGACATTGTTTCTGCAGAGACATGTTAGTGCTTTGACTATCAAATATGATTATGGAATTCTTTATGATATTTATGAGAATTGCATTGGACTAAAATATCATTCTATAGAACAAAGAAGTCTAAAACTGACCCAGTCACATTAGAACCGGCACGTTATATTGACCCAGTGTTGGCTTATTTATACATCACCACTGGATCATTGTGTGGAAATAACTACCCCCAGTCCTTTTTATGAGCAAGCTCCCAGAGATGTTTTCAGACATATGTTATATATATGTATATATTTTTCTGGATGCATTTGCCCACAGTTTGAGATGTTTGCCCTGATTTCTGCTTCTCAGCTGCATTTCAGTTTAATGGATGTGGCTACATGTCTTTAAACAAAGTCTAGAGCTCTTTTCAGAAACAAAATGAAACTCTCTGTAAACACTTTTCATAGCAACCGTGTCTTTGACAGTAATTTGTCAGAAGTGGGACATAGTTTTCTAAATGTAATCATAACTCTTCGTATACTCACCAAAGAATATATTTCATTCACCTCAAAAATGTCAAATCTTGATATATAACAAAACGAGCTGCGTCGATGATTAATACTAGATTAAAGATTTTTTAAATGCCTTTGATTAACTGACCCAACAGTTATTGACCTCTTCCTCCTAGTACAAAAAAACACTGACTGAAATACACCATGAGATAATGACTGTGCCACGTCTGAACAATCATTTCTTCTACTTGTGCCCACTCTGTGGAGATGGTTGTTCCTCCATATGATTAATTGCTTTGTCATCTCCAGCACCATAGAATGGCCACAGGACCTGCAGCCCGCAGGTTGCTGGTGAAATGATGGCACTAAAATCCCCAGGGGGCACATATTAATGAGGCTACAGCAGGAGTTAACAATTCGCCATTAAAACGTAACGCATTCTTTAATTAATTAAGCTCTCATTTAGAAACACCCACCACTTCTCTCGCACTCAAAATCTGACCTAACAATAGAGTATTAAATGTTTTATGGTGGTGAAATACAGTAGCATATAGACAAGCACGAGTGTTATTAATACAAGAACAGCAAGATAAACATTGTTTAATATTTTATTAACAGCCCACAAATTGTCTCCTCCTGTTTTGATTAAAAAAAATAATTTCACATTACAGCCGACATGGCAGGGATTGAATTGGACTGAAATAAGAAATATTCTAGGGTGTGGGTGATTTTTAGCCTGAGAGGAGGTAGATTATTATTCTTTCAGTAGAGACACACACACACACACACGCACACTTCACATCGAATGATTATCTTCCAACTCTTGCAGATATCTGCTAACTGAGGATCTAATTTTATGTCACACATACTAAATAAAAAAATCAAATTGACTCTTAAATTGGTTGGTCACTCCAGCATTGGAAAATAGGTCAAAGTTTGTGCAATCCAAAGTGTCCGCCAGGCTCTGTGATTACAGATTGATATGTAGGGGAGGGATTTCTTTTTTTTCCCTGGCATGGCAGGAGCTGCAGGTCCTCAGCACACACTTTTTTAGGAAAATGTTTGTCTCTAAGAAAAAGTATCGTCTTACCTGATGGCAGACTAAGGTGTGTGGAACCATGCGTCCTGAAAGTGGTGATGTTTAACGCACAGAAGTCACAGGTTGGTTGTAAAACCTTTCATATCCCAGAATGTGAAACATGGGAAGGTCTCTTTTTAAATCAGTGGAAAGAAGCCGCGCAGTGTTGCTCTCCCTTTTTCACTAAGTTGAAGCAGAGCAGCGTCTCAGATCAACTCTTTCATGACACAGATGCATATATGGACATAGCTGCAGCTTAATCCCGTCACCATGCGAATGTGTGTGCCTCACAATCAGAATTGGTTTGGTTCAGCTGAGCCCAACTGTTCCGCCATAATCATTTCGATGTTAATGATGTCTGCAGAACTGCAGTGTCACCCCTGCGATTTAATCAAACCTAATTTGGGTCAGTCCATTTTGGCAGCAGCTGAGCACCTCGACATCATCATTACGCTCCTTCGACCCCGACGCCGTGCTCCCCTCGTATGAGTGCTGGATGAGTCCGTCAGGCCGCAAACAGCTGCTCGTCATCTGTCTTGTCACAACCTGTTCTTTCTTTCAGACATGGACTCGCATATTCTAGAGTTTTGGTTCTGAATTTCACCATGATCCGAATCAGAAATGAGACTTTGTGTTTAAGATTTCACTTCCAAGCTCTCTCTGCCTGTGGGACCTGCTCCTTGGGCTTTTCATCAGCTGCCATTTTCGACGGCATGCAGTAATTTCATGGCTCATTGCAAGCGCTGAAAACCTTTGAAACTGCAAATGTTAACTTTGCCTGGCCTGGAGCCATTTAGGAAGCGATTAATTTAGCAAACAGAAGTGAGCCACTTTCTCCTCCTAGCCTGCGCATAATTTTTGGGGGGCTTCTATCTGTATTTGAGCAAGAGCGAGCAATGTAATGATGGTTCCTGTAATTGTGGCAACGTGAACATGGTTCCTACCTCAGCCTCCACTATCTTGCTCATCTCTCCTGGCTGAGCCTCAACAGCCTCGTACACTGAGAGCACACGCAGATTGAGAAGAGGTGGAATCACTTACAACACGCTTGACCTTATTTCTTGTTGTGAGTTGCTAAAGCGTGTTAAAAGAACATGTTTGTTTGCAATTTCAGCACCTCGCAGCGCGACGCCACACAGGCCACTGCCTGAACAGGCATTTTCTGATCATGACTATTGCATATCTTTGATAGCAGTGTGATATGGATGCAGCTATTCAATTTAGAGCGAGAAGTGGAGACAGCATTGGAAGTGTGAAGCTTTTTGGCTGTGGTGCTCTCAGGAAATAGTGCGGATCCCACTGAGAGGCTCTCAGTGTTTGCCCAGTATTCCTGGAGGCTTGTTTTGTCACAGACTCTGTGCAGCTAGGCATGGGAGAGGCAGAAGGCAGCGGGTCGGCCAGCCTTCCCCCACAGCTGTCCTCCTCCATCCTGGCACCCGGCTCTGCAAAGCCAATATGAAAACAAATTCTCGGCCCTCTTTGCAATTAATTTTCCTTTGCTGCGTAAAAAAAAATCAGTCTTGACAACATAACATATAGCAGGTTGTGTACAGAGAATCTGGCTGTACACAGGAGCAGAACAACCTCACAAAAATCTGTTTGTCCCCCAAGAGTAATTTTTCACTCTGCTGGGAGCAGTTGTCTAGCACATATTCCTCCTCATGTGCATATAGATCAGTGAAATGCACCATTTTATTTCAACAGTATCAACGGTTCACAAAGTTTTTTTCCTTCATATAAACATTTTTCCTTTTCTGTATTTTGATTAATATAAGATCATGTGAAGGGCATTTCACTTCTAGTTACTGTGTGTGTGTGTGTGTGTGTGGGGGGGGGGGGGGGTTGGGATCAGGCATTACACAAACAAAACACCTACATGTTGACGGAACAGCGAGGTGGGTCAAGGGGCAAGAATGACAAAAGGGAGAATAATGGGAGCATGAGGAACACACGGCGTCCATGATCCAAATTCCTATTTTGCCTCTCACGTTTACACCACGCATGTGTGTGCATTTTAAGTGCGTGTATCCGCACTGTGTTTAGGAAGTGACTGCTTCCTTACCTGGATGCCCTGTAACCACATCTGCATCCTGTTTTACCGTGGCCACACTGCAATCTCCCCCACACCATTAATTTTACTGAAAGCCATTCACAATAACCATGAGATACTGGGCAGCGGTGTTCAAACGTTTTCTTCCCCCTTCTTATCATAAAGGTCCCACATGTCTTGGCAATATCCCCAAAATAAAAAAAAGAGATACATTTGTCCTAATTACGTCCGTCGAACAATGTTGTTTGACGGCCAAAGACATCAAATTAAATAGTATTTTGATTCTGCAAAAGTGGTGTCAACGTCTTATATTTTCATTGCAGGTACATTGACTGATAAATGCGAGGGAGAGAACAGTAATTATAGGGTGGAAATGACATCAGAAATTAAGCAAATTGTGAAAGGGTCTGCCTTTAAATGGGTTTGAGCCATGAATTAAAAAGACCATTAACTGGGAAGAGGCAGGTGTTATCCTCACTGCCCAAAACAAAACAAACAGGGGGGGGGGTGTGTTTGTGTTGAGCGGAGGAGGAGGTGGAGGGTGTTATCTATGAACAATCCCATGTCATTACCAAGTGAAGGTGTACTTAGCTGATTTTCTTCTGTTTCTCTACTGTTGTAATGTAGAATATGTTCTTCCATATATAAACCACATTTGTTTGAACTAATGTCCTTATTAATTCCTCATTATTGGACCAGGCATGTCATATTATGTTTAAGGAAACATGCTAAACTCTGTATTTGAATTTACAGTATCTCACTAAAAGTTTAGCGCATTTCTTGTCTCACTCCCTCGGTGCTATGTCCACTTCTTTGTAAGTCTGCCTTCAAATTCAAAGCACTTTGTACTACAAGTAAATTGTTGCAAAGTGACTCCACCAAATATCAAAAGGCAGCAGATCAGAGTCTCATTTCACCCCATTTTGTGTTGCCATAGTTTTTTCTTTCATTTCTTCTATTTTTTTATCCACCCTGTGTCTGGTCTTTTCATGAGCCCAGTGAAATTTAGAGGTGATGAGAGGTCCTCTGCCTGATAGGACACAGGGCCAGTGTGGTGATCAGACAAAATTACATCAAACCCCCCCCCCCGCTCGACTGTGCTTGTCTTTTTTTTCAGTTTAATCAAAGTTCTTGCAGTCTGATGCTGCCCTCTCTCCGGGCCAGGTGTCAAACGGTTTTCCATTGATGTCAATGCGGTGGTAATCACAAAGTCTATCCACAGATGCCTGCTTGCACCGCAGTTTCACTGGGGCATCGCATTCTCCGCTCAACACCTTCGAGGCATGTAAGATTATTTCTGCAATCTGAAAGGGAGAATAACCTCTAGGAAGAAACTAAATCACAATATAAAGTAATTAAGCACATTATCAACGAGGAGGTTAATTAGTAAGACCCTACACGCCAGCGCCGTTGGTAGCATTGCAAACAGACAAATGCTTTCGTTTCCTCCTTCTTCTTCTTCTTCTTCTTCTTTTTTTTTTGACACACTCACACACACACACCGACTGCAGGTTGATTGTCGCTGTTTGGGGGCTCTGAAATTGATTAAACAACTTGCAATCCAGTTTAATTAATGGAAACTATCTATATTTCAAAGCAATTTAGCAGAATGCTGTGCCTTTAGTGCCACCCTCCTCTCTGTCATTTTGCTTAGACAATCGTAGAAATTAATTAAGTTCCAGCTTCACTGTATGGACTAACCTTAAAACAATCTTTGATGTTATAGCCCTTATTAGAAGCTATTCTGTCCATACGCACATACAACCTGAGAGGTGATATACTGTTAGCCAGTGTTTATCCATCAACATGAAACAACGGTGCCAAGCTGTAATATCACAATAAGGGGAGACAACATGCCCAGCCTCTATATCTCTGAAGTGCAGCTGAGTCCAAAATGGCACATTGACAACAACATACATAGTTGCTGCATAGAAACAAAAGGCAAGGCATTCCTAGTTATTGACAAGCAACATATATTTACTTTTCCTCATTTCCAAATGATAAGTCCTTCAAGCTCCACTCAATGTCTGCAGTGTGAAGATGTCCCTATCAAAAACTACAGGCGTACCTGTTTGTTCAGGAAGACTTGGCAAGAAAATACCCTACCGTCTATTCCAGGACTGGGTGAAGCCATTAAGCAACTTAACCTGACTTTCCTTTCTTTTATTTTTTCTTTTAATACATCACACTTTTCTATTCATATAGTATCACTGCTGAATGGAGTCAAAATACACAGTTAAAGAATAAACAGTTTTCTTGTTTGCTGTTAAACGTAGGTTTATGATTAAGCGTATGATTAAGCAACTAAAGCCATTTATTATAATAATAATAATAATAGAAATATCCAGTGCAAAAAGTGAAAGAGTTTGCTAAAAAAGGATAGATTGACTTAATTTAACTACTGTTTTATCTGAGACAACGGCTCTGGGTTGAAGCCAATCAGTCGTTGCCAGTTCTGAATTTTTCCACCTGGCTGATAAAGCAGCATTGAAGTAGTAGGAAGCATGGTAATCCCATTTATTAATGCTCTCTTTTTAATTGTAAGGTTTGCATTTTGTTTCTTGGTTTCTCTGCTGGTCCACGTGTGCCTGGATACAAGTTTGTCCCACTCCACAGTCTTGACAGGACATAACCACCAGTTGAGGTGGTTAACCACCCTGTGAGCATGTGTAGTACTTTTTATGCAGAACAGAGTGTAATGTTTGAAACAACCAGCTTCTGCCACTCTTAAGTGGTGATGTACAGATACATTTCTGACCAAGCAACCTAAATATTAACAAGTAGATAGAAAGCCTATTGTCTATTTTAGTCATTTTTCATAATCTATTTATGAGATTACCAGACCTCGGAGCATCTCGAGTGGCTCTGATGTGCAGTTATTATGCCAGACAAAATAAGATTGTCCATTTCTCACATTAAGTAGCATAAACCATTTTATTTGGAAAAGGATAAAAACACACAAGTTGACACAACATGTCTCACTACTGTATATGTCCAGAAGAAACATGTTGGAATCAGGGAACTTCCTTCATCCTTCCTGCTTTTTTTTCATTTCTTAAATGGCATGAAGGTTGAGATGGCTTGAGTCCAAGATCATCGCGCCTGAGACCGCACAGATGGGGAGAGATAAAAGTTCTCTGCGAGCCATTCACAGTGCTGCCATTTTGCACACAGACAGATGAGATATGGGCAGAATGGGGCACGGGGGGGCACGGGGGGGGGGTCCACCTGCGGCCGTGACATCACCGCCTTACCGCATATCATGTATCACCTGCAGCTCCACGTCCAAGCCCGAAGAGACAGATTTCATCTGTCATCTCTGAGAGGATCTCAATATAATTTACTGTGCTGATCTGACATCCAGAGGAGAGGAGTAGAGTTGCCAAACCTAATCTTACAGATGAGGACTCTCCTCTTTCTGCCTAGTCATGTCCGTGTGTGAGTGGGGAGAAGGGTTGGCATATCAGATTTAGCTGTTATTTGAAAGCGGCATCTTGGGTTAAGTGGCTCTTGTGGTTTCATTTCTCTGTAAAGTCAATACATGTACAAGTCGCCAGTTGCTGTTCCTTTTGTTCCAGTGAAACATCACGTGACTTCACGTGCTACAGCGCTCCTTACACCCCAGACGTGGTATGTGCAGGGAAACAGCTGCAAACGGGATATTTATTACATGCTTCCACTGCACTTGTCTCCACTTTCGCGATGCCAGTGTTTACGAATACAATGAAGCAACTTCGTAGGCAAGTATGCAAAAAAGAGATTATCATACATAAAAGCCAGAAGCAAAAACATAAGTGGTATCAAAAAGCATAACCTAATTAGAAAGACTAATCAACTTTAATGTCTTCATATTTAAGGGAGAGGGAAAGGATAATTAGTTTTGGGGTTCAGTCTCCTTTCCTCTGCAGTCATGCTACTAACAAGACTTGATGCTGTCTAGAATGGCCACCCACATATAACAGCTAATTGCAGGTCTTCGCCCTCAAGCACCCTCCCAGTCATAGAGACAACAGGGAAATTGGCCATTTCAGCTGTGCTGGGTATCATTAATAATTAATGGCACTTTCAAGAGTCAGTCTGTCCCTAAAAACCGAAGCACGAGGTGCTTTGGGAACTGCGCAGTGTGTCATTCGCAGTGCTGTGAATGACACACTGCCTTTTTACTTTACTTCACTTATTTACTTCACTTTATTGTACAAGATGTTTTGTAGTGAGAGATAACTGCTGCTCTGAGATTTGTCACTTTTTTAAATCCCAATTAACTACCTTACCGAATAAGGGGCTCAGATGAAATGCACATCATACTCTGGAGTACGTTTGTTCAAATTTACTCGCATACATTCAATCAGTATTGGCTGTATTGCCGTAGTTTATTGCAGATCATCAACGTGGTGATACGTTGCACACATCAGGGAACGACAATATAAGCTAAAAACATGGGTTATAACTTTCTCTCAGACAGTTTGACACATCTGGCCTCTAATTAACCTAGAACATAGAGGAAGTAGAAATGCATAATTCAGAAAATGTTTAGTAGGCTCATATGTCATCTAAACATTAAATTGTTATATTTAAATATGACTCTTATCTCATTACTGTAACTTGACAGTGTCAAGAAAAGGGTTAACATTCCAACACATTCCCACATATAGGAAACGTTTTCTAGCAGTAAGTGAACTGCTAACAAAACACTGGGGTTATTTGAACTGTACGTTTTTATTATCCTGCTGTTAGTGTATAATATTGTAAGCTGCACGTTTCTGAATTCTCTGACAGTATGGCTGCGAATCATTATGCATTTATATCACTAATTGTTCTATGGGGTTGCTCAAGTGAGTAATAAAATTCTTAAATGTGTGGTTTCTCTGTGCTCACAACAGTAAGGAAGAACAATTATATGCCAATAAATCAGCTATAAAAAAAGGCAGCAGAGTGGATTCTGGCACATTTGATCATTTCCTCTCCTTAGGAAGTCATCCGCATCACTGTTCAAGGGTAACCAACCACTGTCTTATAACTTTATTATTCTCTCCTAATCGGTTTATAAATATTTATGAATCTCCAAAGCCTCCCTGACTTGCAGCAGAGATTGAAGCCGGAGTGGAGTCTGTACTTTTCAAGGCAGCCATGGGTTGGGAGGAAGAGATAGTGTGGACAGGAGATTTGTGACAGAGCAGAGCATGAAACCCATCAGCTGATGAGTGGAAATCTCTACTTTCTAATTAATAGAGGTACACAGGCCAGGGGGATAAGGAGGATCAGGGAAATGAAATCAGCAAAAAGATACCATCACTCATTTCTGAGGTCCATTGTCACACTTCAGAATCTGCTGTAATGAATCACTCAAGCAAGATACATTTGAATGGTGGGGGAAAATTCATTGTCCGGTGGAGAGCATTCGATAAGGATCTTTTCTCTTGCCTATCCCTCGTCTTCAGCCTCTTCTTTCTCCTCCTTTGTCAGCGGGCCGTCTGATCAAAAAGCGAAATCAAGGCTCAAGCAACAGGTGTGTCGTCTGAAAGGCTGCAGCGATCTGCAAGTGAACTGGAAAGCTATCTCTGATAAAAGAGGAAGAGATTCAAGAAGTTTCAAGGGATTTGCTTCTTGGGCTCGGCTGAAACGTCAGAATGGGGATGACGCTGCACTGGTTATCTATCATTTTATCAAATCATGTTGCTGTGATCTGACTGAATCTGAATTATTCCTGTGCCTTACTTCTTCCTCTTTGACAATTAAAGCATGCGCCTATATTTTCCACCGGAGTCTTTCTAAAGTCTTGTTTTGTGACATGTTTCAATTACTGTAGACGGTGAAGATGCAACATTAAACAGCAAAACAACACTAATCAGACAGATCACAGAAGGATAACGTGCAGACAAAGGTTATATTTTAGTGTGCTCCATCTGTAAAGCCAACACGTGACGTAGGGGCAGCAACAGCATTAAACTTTGACCTGTTCCTCATAAACCAGAGCTGTCAGAAAAGAAGGTTTCCAACCCGGTCCCCCTGTTTTGTAACCAGCTGCACCATAAAATAGCAGTTTAATCTGCTCCTCTATATGAGAAATGGAGGCATAAGCCTTGCAGCTCACAGAACTGGCAGACTGAACACAGCTCGACATCCTGGAACGCAGGAACTGTGGTGGTGAAATCTGAAGATGTCATAAAATGAGAAACAAAATGCAGCATGCACGTGTATAAGTATATATACACACGTATATACGTCTTTTTTTTCATATCATACATCCTCAGAGGGGATTTACTCTTGACTGCCTCTTAGATGTAATTATTCTTGTTTTCAAAATGCACCGAGAGCATGTTGCAAAAGCACGAGGAAGTAAATATACAGTTATTTCTCTCTTTAGCCTTTGACTTTGTTTGCTTTCCGAAGATATTTTAAGTTTTCAGTTTCTAAGTAGTACAACCCAGGGGAGCTATATCCCGGTGAAACAAGATTTCTTTTTTTTTTTTTTTACTTCTGTCCCCTTTATTTTTTACCTTCAACCCTTATATCCCAATGCAATTATTTAATATACACCCACTCATAGTGTGCATATGAGATATGAATATAATTGTATGTTACTTTTTAATTACAGGAAAAAATCTAACTTGTAAGATGATGGGCTGGAAGGTGCCATTGCATTGTTATTTTTTTTCATCCTCGTTTTCTGATTATGTGAGCTGGGCTCCTTTGCTAAGCGATGATAAGCAGAATTTCCATGTTCTCTGCATAATTAATCCATCTTTGCCTCTCTTCATGCCAACTCTGCTGTTATCGCCTGCACATGCCTGAATTGCAAAAGAATCCTCTCTTCAATTGGAACTTATTGATATTAAAAAAAAAAGAGAGAGAACTGAAAATCCTCAAATTTAAGCCACAGATTGTTAAATGGATTAATTTCGCGGCAATCGCAAGCATCTAACGCGGGGAGACAGGCAAAGCAAATTGAAAGTGTCTCCTGTTTGTGGAGTTTTAGTCCCAAATGATAGGGTTTATTGGCATTTTTTCTCTCAATAGTCCAAAATTACCATTTATTTGCATGCCATAAAATACTTTTATATGGTTAAAAATTCAGAGGAATTTCTTTCAATGCCTGTCGTTGGCTTCATGATAACAACTTCAGCTTCCCACATCTGCACGCTTTTGATACCGGGTGAAAGGAATGTCTGAATATTTAATATTTTTATCTGTTTTCATTGATGGTTTCACCATTAAGGATGGCTCTGCTGTTTGCATGCAGCCTGGCAGATGTAGATTTATTTTGTGAGCTGTCTACAGTCTGCCTTTCTGTGAATATATTGATGCATTTTCCCATTTTGCTGTGCACTGATGCCTCTGCATATGTAATAAACCAGCAGACACACTTATAAAATACATCAACAGACTGTATTATAAGGCTTATATAGGAAAGGGGGCAGAAAAAAACCTCAGCTCCACATATCAAATATAATTTACTTGACCTTATAAAAAATGAATAATATTAAATCAGAGGATGTCCAAACACATGAGATGTTCACACAGCAGAAAATATGTTGTTTGGACTTTTGACACACAACCTCTGACTTAAATACAAACAATGATTTATGGGAACATGGACATGATCAGTACAGTGTACAGAGTAGTGCTCACATCAGAAGGCAGGAGACGATGACATTTCTAACTCCTTTTTCATCAATAACACTAATATTAATGAATCTGAATGTATATGCAGTTATAATTATTTCACAAACAACGCCGTGCAGTCATTCTTCTGAATATTGAAGCTGACAAATTCAGAAATGTTCAACAGGGAAGCAAAAGAGTGTGAGCTGAGTGAAATGAGCGGGGTTGTCTTTTTCTTTTTTCTTTTTACTGCAAACTTAAATGATTTTAATCCTTTGACAGTCACTGAGTTCCTGAAATGATCACGTGAATACCAGTTGATGTGTAAATTTGTCTTTGACAAACACAACAGACTTTTAATGTGAAGGTGGTTTTTTGCTGTTGCTGCTCTTCTTTAATTAATTTCCGTTGGTTCAGTGATGTTTGTTGCAGATGATGAAGATTTGATGTGAAGATGTTTGAGTTATTCAGGTTAGTTTTGGACTTTTTTAGTCGTATGCATGACCGTGACAAAAAGTCTATTATTACATTGAGATATGATATATTTACACACAGGTTTGATGCCATTCTAAATTAATAATGTTAATTATTATTAGAGATCTGACATTATTTTTGCAAACATTATCTGTTAATTTTCCCCTACAGGCTACAAATTAAAATAACAAGTCCATTTCTGTGACGTTTAATTCATTTGTTAATCATATATTTATAAAGCTATTATTATAATGATCATTTTATATTATAAAATTCCACATTTGTATCAGAACTGACTGGTATAAGGTCGTTTTAGCTGAAGGTCCTTCCTTCTAAAGGCTGCATTCGCTCACCTCCCAGCGTCAGAACATTTCTCTACTTTCTCAATAATTCAACACTATTATTTTAAGGAATGAACTTCTTGAAACAAGAAGGGGTATTTATGATTTTAATCCATAAAAGGCTCACTGGTTATCCCCTGGAGGTGTCACAATCTCGGCTTGTGACCACATAAAAAGACACTGAGATTAGCAGTAAGAATATACTGGCCCGTGGTTCTCTCCTCCTCCTCCTCCTCTCTCACATCAAGCCTTTATTTACAGATTTACACACTCCCATTGGGAGGAGCATAGTTTGTTCATCCCGCCCTCTTTTAGTATTTTCTCACTTCCCGAGACTTTAATGTTTCGGTGTAATCTTAAGATGATTTGGAGTTGTGTGTGTTTTGATTCATTTTTTTCTGTTTGTTTGTTTTGTCGTTGCTGCTTCTGTAGCTTTGTATCTCGCTGGTAAATATAAAGGATGTGCTGGGGAAGGAGACGGGAGACGGAGCTAGTGGATGGTGGTGGAGAGTGAAGCCTCCCTGGAACGAGCTGGTGCTGAGGCCTCCAGGGCCGCGGGTGGTTTTGGCAACTTGGCCAGCGGAGTGGGCACTCTCTCAGACATCTGTTTGCTCACTGCTGCTGGAGCTGCTGGAGCTGCTGGAGCTGCTGGCTGGAGGGGCTGCAGGGAGGGGGCAGGGTGGGGTGGGGGTACGAGAGAGCTGGAGCGTTCAGCCACAACCAGCACCAGGATGTTACCCAGGACGGAAAACAACGACTCAACATCATAGCTATTAAAAGTTAGATTAATGTGGTGTCGTGTCATTTGAAGAAGGTAAAAGAGGTGTTTGTTTTTTTTATTTTCCGCCGTCAGATGCAGAGCTACATTCATGGCCTTCGGACACATGCTGGAATGGAAAATTACAAGGAATTATGGGATGTTATGCAAAAACAACATAAAACTCTTGAGCTTAGATTGCTTCCTAAACAGCTTTGTTCCAGACCCCAGTCGTTTCCTTTCCCTCAGTCTTTCTCATAGTCTTTCTGCATAGCTCTATTTTGAAGACCTATTGTAAACAGGTATATATGTGCTCCCACCAGCACCCTGCACACATCACTTTACAACACACACACACACACACACACACACACACAGAGGACACACACCTCTCACATCCTCTGGAGACAAACCAATCCCCAACAGCCAGAGGGGCAGACCACAGCAGGACAACTCACAGCACTGATGTCCAGGCTGAGCTGCTGAGGCTGCTCTTTAAGGATGGAGTTCTTGTCCAAATGATGGCTGTCACTCCCACAGCCACTGGACATGTGTGATCCCTTATAGAAATCAACCCAGTAATTTGTCATGCCAGACCCAGTGTGATAGCACTCAGTCAGCACAGCAGCTCACGGAAACGGTGGAAGAGGAAGGTGGCAGCTGATATAATAAAGAATGAATGATAGAACACTTTTAGTAATGAGTCCAGTAAAGACACTTTTGTTATATTTCCCTGCAGCGAACACTTCATCAGGTTACTGCATGAAACAACTGTTGGATGTACTCTCGTGACTTTGTTATGATGCAGGTCTCATGCCGTTTAGGCACCGTGGGAAAAGTTAATGAATACAAGTTAAACGTTCTTTCTATGGTTTTGTTTGTTTCCATTAAAATCATAGTGTTCAATGAGTCAAAATGTGCAGTTACCACATAAAAAAAAATCAATACCTCTTTTTTCACCAGTTTTACATTTTACCTTTTATGAACTTAAACACATTTTCCAAAAAACACGTATATATATGTGAAAATAAGGAGATCTTTGGTATGATAACATGAAAGCATGGTTTATCATTTTCTTTCTTTTTAATAAGGGACAAATAATACTGTTTATAATAAGTTTTGAATTTGAGTAGAGCATTTTAAAATAGTTTTATTTTTATTATTGACAAAATGACTTGATCTAATGGAATATTATCATATGTTGAGATATTAGAATGAGGATGGTGCATTTTATTTTTCTAAGTCAAGCAGAAGGTTCAAACTAAATATTAATAATTATGCTGAGGGTCCTGCTGTTTTTTAAGTGGGCCATAGGGTTCAGTTGCCTCATCCCCAGTTAAATATTTTTTTTTTACAGTTGCTAAAATTAGTTTAAATTATGTGTGCAAAAATGTCACCATGCCACTTAGGAAATTGGTGCTGTGCGCTTTTTTACTGTAGGAGATTTGATTCCTCAAGTAAAGCAGTAGAATATATTTCCATCTCAGGTAAATATGAATAGGTCTTGATAAAGTCAACTTACTTTGTCAGAGGCACGGCTTCTGTCAGGCGACTAGAGGCAACACTATATGAGCTGCATAAACTTTTACTGTTCTGAAACATATTTTTGTTATGAATGGACATGATGAGCCCACCAGACGGCCCACCTCCACTGCCCCGACACTGAATGGCATTCCCCAAATCTGACTTGGCAGTTCTAATCAAATGATTTAGCACACGAAATCACCCTCTCCCCCTGTAATCAGATTATGTGAGTGCACTGTGCAGCATCTCCACAGCGTACAGTATACCTTAACCTATTAATATGACCAACCTTGTGTCAGTGATTTCCCCAGCGATGGAAACAGTATCATGTTAATTATCACAACCATCTGGTCTAAGCAGTGGAGGGAGAAAAAAAAAGAAAAAGACTTTCTCTTCCTCTCGCAGATTTGTACCTGTCAGTCATAGACGGCTTCAAACAAGCCACTGGGGCTCAGGCACAGCAGAGAAGAACCACGCACCAGTCTCAGAGGATTTAGGAGTGGCGTTAAATTAATCTTCAGCTGGCAATTTGAACTCTCCTCTCTCACTGTGTTGTTACTCTTACCACAAATCATTATTGATTTTGGTGTTGGGTTCCTAATAAGGCCAGTAAACGCCATTTATGGATGTTTAGCATGGTAATTTTAGAGAGTGTGTGTGCTCCATTTTTAACCACGCAACATGCTTCATTGTCATTTGTGACTCGTGGCCTTTTTGCCAAGTTTAGTATGGCTGGGGAGAAAAACACACACACACAAAATGTGATTCCATTTTTCAGGCTGATGTGTTTATCACCATTTGTTTTTCTTTGTTAGATCATCCTTCTGTCATTCCTCAGCAGAAACTCTCAGCGTGCGCACAGAGTGACAAATCTGAGACACACAAACGACCCGTTGTTCATGAGCGCGGCCGCCTCGTGACACAACTGTGTTTGGATGGTGACCAAAGGCCGCGTTCGAGGAAGAAAGAGAACCAAACTTTAGCCACCAGAGGACGGGAGGAAACGCAGGGAAGGCGACGCAAACCGAGCGTGGCCCTGCGAGACAGATGCTCTCCTCAAGGTGAACCGCCGCTGACCCGCCTGCCACATGAATTATTCTGTAGTTTCAGACTCCATTCCAAAGTTGTGGAATTGGGTTACAAGATAATTTCACAGGCCACTTGCTTGTCTTCCTTGGCAGTCCAACTGGCTAATTGAAGAGAGTGATTTCCAGTTTGGGCAACTATTCAGAACATGGCAGTCAAAATCTGAATGATGTGAAGGCTCTCTCTTTCCCTCTTTTCAAATATTTTTCTCTTCCATAGGCAAGACAGGCCGCTCACATCCTCATCGTCACTTTATCAAAAACTGGTAAATACACAGTGAAAGATTGAAGAATCGTTACAGTTTATGAGCCAGTCCGAACGTATATTGCAGGAAGTGGTGCTTTAGAGTTAGATCTTTTTGCTGCTCTTAAATATCAGGTTTGTTTTTTAGGTGTGTGTGTGTGTGTGTGTGTGTGTGTGTTTTAAAGGCACACTAGCAACTTCTTTTCGTTTCCGGCCAAGAGTTATTTGAGGTCATGGCATCTTAATCGAGATCATCTCCCAGACTGCATCATGAGAGAATGAGTGGCCAGGCAGCAGCTGGGATAATCCGGCTGTGTTTAACCAGTGTGGCTTCAGATTTGTTGCTGATACGACGGGAGCCACATGCTGCACTAAATGAACATGAGCTTTGAAGGTGGGTTTCCGCCTTGACTCACCCCTGTTTTGCGTAATGGAGCTTTAAAAATGGGATTCAGGTGAGGTTATAGATCATTTTCAAGCAGCACTGATCTGATCTGAGAGTCCTTTACAGAAAAACAACGTGTTTCCCTGTATTCAAGGCTAGATTTCTACATTGATATATTTCTGTTTGTTTATGCTGGAGCCCAGTTCGTCTCAATCTACGGTTTTATTTGCCCCCAACACAGGGGCGCTAATTAAGGGCGACGCTAATTAATAACTGGAAGTTCAAGTAATTGTGGATCAAGTGAAGTTCACGGCTACGGTACCCGGGGAGGAACAAACCTTATCTTCAAACAAAAGCGCGGAAAGCTTTCACCTCCCCAGTCAGTCCGTGCGGATCGCGGCGAAGCGCAGCCTCATCACCGAGAACGGTGCTGAGAAAGAGAGAGAGAGAGAGATAGAGGGTGTGTGTGTGAGAGAGAGAGAGACAGGGCGAGAGAGAGAGAGAGAGCGAGAGAGAGAGGGAAAGCCAGAGCTAGAGCCAGAGACACGAGAAAGATAAAGGAAAGAGAGACGGAACGATAGACTTGTGCGTAAAAAAAGTACTGGTGCCCTCTTCTTCTTTTTCTTTCTCAATTTCCATCAGACAAAAACCCAAACCGGCTGCTTGGATGAACCAAAACCTATCGATCTGTCAGTACTACACCTGGATTCACTGACCAGCCGCGCAGCAGGCATGTCCCGAAGGAAGCAGAGCAACCCCCGGCAGATCAAACGTAAGTTTCTTCCCGTCTTTTGGTTTCTTTGGTGAACGCGTCTCCTCCAAAGCTGCGCAGAGTTTGCGGGGAAACGTTGTGGCGGCGCTGATTCAGCAGCGCTCAACTCTCGCCGCTCGTGTGTCGCCTGTCACGGTCTCCCCTCCGCAGACCGGCGTGTGCGTGCGCGCGTCGTTATTCTTTAGTTCTCGAGTCATATTATTTTACAATCCAAACATCAGTGTCGGGAAAAAAAAAGTTTTTCCGCTGCTGCCAAGTTGTTCGTGTGTAGATGTCATTCCAATCAGCACATGCACTTTACCAGAAGCTAACCTCTCTCCTCTTCAACCTTTTTCCTTTTAATCACCACTGAATTATTGGCAATTATTGAATTATTATAATTATTATTATATTTTTTATATAAATAAAAAATAAACTAAGACAAATAATAGGATTATTTATAAAAATCTGCTGCTGGGGAATATTTCTGTAGCTGACAGAAGTGTGTCACACACACTTCAACGACTCTTCATTATTCTGATTATTTTTTGGTTCCTGCTCCACATACACTCTCCACTGCAGGTACATGAATAGATGCACACACACTTTTTCCAAACTTCTCCGCACAGCAGAGAAATAGCACAAATATGGATGATTAATGCTGGAAAGAGAAAACTGGAGCTTGTTCTCCTGCAGACAAAGAGCAGACGTTTGGACATGTTTAAATTTAATTAATCTGTGATATTGCTCCTGGGAAAGTGTTGCCAATATACCCATATTTGCTTTTTAAATATAGATGAAAATTGAAGACAGAAATAGCCTTTGGAATAAAATTATGTTTTAATGTAGGAAAATGTTTCAGACAAACGTCGTGGCCTTCATCAATTAATCAGTGTCACGTTTACATGGGTGGATTTCAGTCATAGTCTCTCATATTAACGAAGGGTTTATATTAATGAAAACGATGTTTATTGTAAAATGAGTGACGTCCTCACACACACACACACACACACACAAGCACATGGATATAAACACACTCAGATACAGCTGGGTGTGTGTGTGTGTGTGTGTGTGTGTTTGTCCACTGCATGCTGTTAGAGGCTAAAAGCAGACTGTGGTTAGTTTGGGTTCAAATATAACATATGGAGGCAGCTGTGTTTGTGTGTGTGTGTGTGTCGGTATCACCCGTCAGTATGAGAAATTCAGAAATAAGCAACAGTTTTTGGTGTGTGTGTGTGTGTGTACATGTGTAGGCGTGGGTGGGTGTGTGTGTGTGTGTGTGTGTGAGCTCACTTGCACGGATTCACGAGGCCATGTTGGTACACGAGTGTTTCATGACGATAGATTTTGTGTGTCCTGCTTTTATTTCACACGAAATGGAAACTGTGCAGCTTTTAAACATCTATAGGTCATAATTTGTTGATCTGGATTCTCCTCGTGTCTTACTGGGACTCACTTATTGTATATTTATTTTGTGATATTAGGTCAAAATGTCTTGTTTGAACTGTTTATACTTTTTCCCCTTCTCCTCTCTCTTGTACCGTCCAGCAAAGATTTTACACTATCCACAAATTCTAAAAGGATTTAATTGTACTGGAGAAACTTTCTTTCATTTCAACCATCATTTGAGGAAATGTTTGTGTTTTGTTGTTGACCCACAACCGCTCATGATCAACAAAGAAGCACAATGTCGCGTGACGTGAGAAGCCCACTCCCATTTTGGCCCAGTCCAAAACGAAGCGTCCAAAATGTGTTGTCGTTTTGTTGGGCTTTCGTCATCCTGACCTGGCCTTGTTTGAATTAGTATGTCAAGTGTAAGATCTTGTTAATATGGAGCCTGTGTGCAGCCGTGCTGTATAATCAAGCTCTAGTTAGAAACAGAAAGGTCACGGGGAGCCTAGATCCTCTCGCCTACCCTGGGAACTCTGGGGGGGGGGGGGCAGGGGAGGCATTGCACAGAAAGTCAGCACAGACAGTCGTTCTAAAGGACAAAAAGGTTGTTGGGCGCTGCGGGGGCGCCGGG